>VYXF01005554.1:54848-65901 GCA_013397295.1 Polioptila caerulea | reverse complement strand
TGCAGAGCTTTTCCCTCCTGGATCCTCCTTTGCTCCAGGCTCAGCCCCTGCCCAGCTCCCTCAGGAATTCTCCATTCCCTTCCCGGCTCCCTCAGGGATTCTCCATTCCCTTCCCAGCTCCCTCAGGAATTCTCCATTCCCTTCCCGGCTCCCTCAGGAATTCTCCAGCCTTTCCCAGCTCCCTCAGGGATTCTCCATTCCCTTCCCAGCTCCGTTCCCTTCCCTCCAGCCCTGCTGTCCCATTGTCCCGGGTTCCTGCTCCATGGTGACCCTCTGGAGCCGTGTGTCCATCTGGGTTCTGGCTGTTCCCATCTGCCCGGCCATGGCTGCTGGCCCAGCCCACCTGCCCCGAGCCCACACCGAGCAGTTCTCTCACCCCTTGTTCTCAATCTGGATTTTTCCTTTTATCCAGGCTTGTTTTCCTGTCTGTGTTTGGACACAGAAGCTGTTCCGGCATCTCATTTTTGCTTTTAACTTCTTTAAGGGAGGGTTTGCATTTCAGCAGGCTCTGCTTGGTTGGGTTTCAACTCCTCCGAGGGAATCTTTAGCAACAGGTTTTGATTGCTGCTTTCTATGAGGGGGAAAAAAAAATGTTTGGAATATTTTTGCTGTAATTAAGCTTGGCAAATATTTATAAAAATAACATTTTGGCCACAGTGAAACCTCCTGGTCTGTTAGCCCGGAGCAAGGAGCATCCCCTGGCCCTTGTCCAGGAGGGATGCTTGGTTTCCTTCCTGAACTGGGATGCAGGTGAAGAGACAAAGTGGGATTTTGAAGTATCCGATCTCTGCTCCCCAGCACCTGCTGGAGGTGCAGGGTTGGGAATTTAGAAGCAAAATAACCACATTTTTCTCCAAATGCTGGATTTATTTGAGTTATTTTGCTGCCTTAAATAAAAAAGGTGGGCGGTTATTGAGTCCCACACGCTGTGGATTATATCCTGAATTAAATCCTGAATTTCCAGCCAAAAGCAGAGTGCAGGGACACTGCTGCATTCACGTTCCCTCACAGATCAGCCTGGATTCCTGCTAAGCCCCCTGCATGTGCAGGAGTTTATCTTTGCTCCATGCAGAATTTCCCTGCTTCCCACGAAAGCCAGCCCCGTTCCCAGGTTGGCATGGCATGGAAGAGAATTCCCGAGAATTCTGGGCAGAGCTGGGGCTCCCCAGAGCTGGTGTTTCTTTTAGGGCTCATAAATCTTGTTCCAAGGCTTGAGCCAAGCTCCTGACTGATGCTGGGAGGGGAAAACATTCCTTGTGGGACAGAGCTCCTGCCTTGTGCCCAGGGATAACTCCTCCTTCCCAGAGATGGGAGCTCCGGGGGCATTCAGGCAGGATTCCACCTTTTCCAAGGAGCCTGATTAATGCAGGGGGTTAATTCTGAGCCAAATCCTGTTTCAGTGACCCATTTCCCAGCTGGAACAGTCCCAGCCTCTCTCCTCGTTCCCCTCTGGAGCCTGGCCCTTCTTGTGTGGATTTGTGTTCGTCCCTGTGGATGTGTTTGGAGAGGCAGCTGAGGCTCCTCGGTGTTCAGGTGGCTTTGAGCCTGAGGTTTTGGGCTGAATTCCTGCGATTCTGTGTGGATTGGAAAGGCAGAGAGTTCTGAGCATGCCGTGGCAGGATGGGCCGTGCTGCTGGGGTTGGGCTGGGTTGGACTCGGTGACCTTAGAGGTCTCTTCCATCCTGAATGATTCCATGGTTTTGTGGGGATTTGAGCTGCTGCCCTGTGCTCCCTTTGCTTGGTACCCCCACATCCTCATCAGCACATCCATCCATCCATCCATCCATCCATCCATCCATCCATCCTACCAAGCTCAGCTGGCAGAATCCTGGAATCTGTTGTGTGAAGCAGTTTCCACCATTTCACTCACATTTAGGGATTTGTTTCACCTTAAACTGTGAGGAATTCCTGGAATAAATCCTATGAGGAGTTCCTGGAATAAATCCTGTGAGGAGTTCCTGGAATAAATCCTTGTCCACCAAATCCACCTTGTACCTTAGAAATATCAAAGAAATGCTGTTTAAATACAGAGTAGCAGCTCAGATTTCCCAAATAGCTGCTGGAAGTCTGGGGAAAGGCCGTGTCCAGGTCCTGCCCTAATTTCACAATTGTTACTTGTGCCAAGTCGGTTTTGATGCCACATAATTTCCAAGGAAAGTTCAAAGGAAGCCTGTGGGAAGCAGGTTTTCTGCTTTGCTGCCTTCCCTGTCACCTGTCCCTCCTGGGCTCTTCTCTAGCATCTGTTGGGGTGACATTTGAAATAAAGGAGTTGTGGGATTCCCTGGATTGATCTGGAACACAGGCATTGAGGAGGGAATTGCAGATGTGCCTTTATCCAACATTATTTAAAAGGCCAAAATACGGCTGGAGAAACGTGGCAATAGATGGGATTGTGGAAAAGGATCGAGCTCTTGGATGTTTTTAAGCTGGTACAGACCTCACTATCCAAAGGAAATGGGAAGGTGTTTTTATAAAATTGGTGCTTTGTGTGAGGTTTGGGTTGTGGGGTTTGGTTTGGTTTGCTCACCCTGTGCAAGCTCAGTGTGGGAACCTTTTTTGGTAGGAAAACCACCTGGACTGGGCATCCTGGAGGAAATGAGGTCTGTAAATGAGGATTTTTCCCTGCTGGGAATGGTGTGTGAATGTAAGAGCAGCATGGCTGGATTCTCCTCACTGCTGTCACCTGTGTGACCCTGGGGGGAAGGTGTGGTGCTCCCACTGTCCGCGGAGCTGGGGCTCCCTTCCTGCACAGGGAATTTATCCCAATCCCCTGTCCCCTGTGTCACCCCGGGGGGAAGGTTTGGTGCTCCCACTGTCCGCGGAGCTGGGGCTCCCTTCCTGCACAGGGAATTTATCCCAATCCCCTGTCCCCTGTGTCACCCCGGGGGGAAGGTTTGGTGCTCCCACTGTCCGCGGAGCTGGGGCTCCCTTCCTGCACAGGGAATTTATCCCAATCCCCTGTCCCCTGTGTCACCCCGGGGGGAAGGTTTGGTGCTCCCACTGTCCGCGGAGCTGGGGCTCCCTTCCTGCACAGGGAATTTATCCCCATCCCCTGTGTCACCCCAGGGGGATGGTTTGGTGCTCTCACTCCTGTCCATGGAGCTGGGGCTCCCTTCCTGCACAGGGAATTTTTCCCAATCCCCTGTGTCACCCCGAGGGGAAGGTTTGGTGCTCCCACTGTCCGCGGAGCTGGGGCTCCCTTCCTGCACAGGGAATTTTTCCCAATCCCCTGTGTCACCCCGAGGGGAAGGTTTGGTGCTCCCACTGTCCGCGGAGCTGGGGCTCCCTTCCTGCACAGGGAATTTATCCCAGCCCTTTTTCCCAGTCCCTCGCTCGGCCGAGCGGCTCCGGCTGGGAGCACTTGTCAGCCGGCCTGCAATACAGACATCACACATCGAGCTCGTTTCCCACCCTCATTAGTGACAGAAAAGGACACTAATTAGCTGTGCCGTGCCCAGCGTGGCTCTGTGTGCTGTTCCCAGGAGCAGAGCCAGGCTCCCTCCGTGGCGCCGGCCGGGATCTCCGGAGCTGCCAGGGCCGTGCTGCTGCTCCTGCTCCTGCTGCTGCTCCTGCTCCTGCTCCTGCTGCTGCTCCTGCTCCTGCTCCTGCTCCTGCTCCTGCTCCTGCTCCTGCTCCTGCTCCTGCTCAGAGCCTTCTCCCTGCTTTGAGGGTCCCACATTCCCCCTGTCCTGGTTTTCCTCTGAGCACTGGAGGTGCCTGGCTGCTGTAGGAATTTTCCTTTCCACTTAAAACCATAGCTGGAACCACAGGATCATCAATCCAAGCACAGGCACCCCAACAGTCCCACCCTGTGCAGCCCTAAAACGTTGTCCAAACATTCCCTGAGCTTTGGCAGTCTTGGGAATGTGACATTCCCTGGGGATCAGAGCCATCCCTCTGCCTGGGCATGGTGCAGGAGCTAAATTTTAAGGAGCTGAGTTTTGCCAAGTCCCAACCCAAATCTTCCAATTTGGTCCTTCCCTATGGAGCTGTGCAGGTGCCCTGGGGGTGCTGCTGTCTCCCAGTGCCTGATCAAAGGCAGAATTCCACACTGGAAGTGTGAAATCCTGTTTGTGGGGCTGTGCTGGGGCTTCCCTGCTTCCCAAGCCACTTGGAGTGTGGTGACAGAAGGCTGAGCATATGTTCCAAAGGGGCATCATTAGGAACAATTGGTTGTAGCCTTGGTAATGCTGGGATTTACAATCTTCCCATAATCTCTGGTTCCTGTTGAGCTGGAGAAGACATTCCCAAAGGCAGCTGAGGAGTTGGAGCCTTCTGGAAGGATGGGTGTGGCTGATGCCCACTGGCTCCAGTTGGGAATGGGGGTGCTGGCAGCACCCTGGGATTGGAGCCTCCCCTCAGGGGATCTGTGGTGCTGGAACACCATCCAAGAGCTCCATTGCTCTGAGGGATATTTGGATTTATTCTGGGGCAGCTGCTGCACTGGCTGTGCCATCACTCCCCTCTCCTCTGGGATGTCGGTGTCACTGCTCCGTGCTGGTGGCAGCTGGTGGGTACAGCCAGATCCGCAACTCCCCTTTGGTGTGGGGCTCTCTTTTTATCTTCATGCCCCAAAAATGAGCCCACAAGTCATGCTGGCCATCCCTGAGAGATTCCCAGACAGCTGGGAGGAGAGAATTCCCCAAAGTCTCCAGATTCTCACTGTGTCACCTTGCGTGGGACCCAAAATTTGGGTCTTGTGGGAATGCTTCCAGCAGGGCTTCCAGACACCCTCACTGGGTTCCAGAGGTGCAGGGCTCACAGGCTGGTGCTGTGTGGAAGCCCTGGAGCTGGCATGATCCAAGGGCAGCTGCAGGCACACACAGCTCCCAGGCAGGGCTCGTCTCCACCGCGGGCCGGGAGTTGTTTTGGCGGTGGGAGCTGTGCCAAGGCTCGGAGAGGGAGCTGATCCCTTGCTTCCCAATCCAGCCCGTGCAGGGAGTGTGGCTGAGCTCACACAGGAGGATTTGGCTGTTTCCTTGGCATTCCTTCAGCCTCGGAAGTGGGGACCTGCTGATAGCATCTCGGAGTTCTTGCAGATAAGGATAATGAGGTGTGAGGCTGATAAGGAATTACCATTGCTGGGAAGAAGATTTTTCCTTTGCCAGCTCCAGCTAAAGGTAAAAGCTGTTTGTGATCTGCAGCACAAAACTTCCTCAGCTCTGTCTGTCCTGTGCTGTGGGCTTGGTGCTGCTTCTCCCATCACCAGTGAGTTTTCCTGGAATCCCTGACAGGCTGAGGCAATCCCAGCAGGTTGCTCAGGGCTGGATCCTGTTTACCCTCCGAGGATGGAGCTGCCCGTGCCAGACTTGGATCATACTTAGTGGATGAAAGGATTTGGGGGTTTGTTTTTGTACCGTTTCAAGTGGAATTTGAGGTATTCCAGTGGCCCGGTGCTTGTCCCGACGCCAGGCTGGGAGCTGCTGGTTCCTGGTGCCAGTGTGGGATTAATCCTGCTGCTCATCCCGCTCATGTGCCGGCCAGGGCTCGTTTTCATTCCGTGCCATGCTCTGCCTGGGAGCCCAGGAGCTCTTTAACCTAATTCCCATTCCCAGCTCCCGGCGTGGGAAGCCGAGGAGAGGCAGAGCTCCTTTTACAAAGCTCTCTTCATGTCAGCACTTCCAAAGCCAGACGTGAAAATCCCGGAGTTTCACTCGTGTGTGACACAGGTGCCACATGCCACAGGCACCTGCCCCCAGGGGAAGGACTCAGGCACTAAAATATTCCCAGGAAAGCCTCTTTAGGAATAATTTTTGGCTGTTTCTGTCTTCAGGCCTGAGTGTGTTCAGTTCCTGATTGTGCTGACAGCCAGCCCAGCTCCTCCTGCCTGGGCTCTGCAGCTCACAGTCCTTGGATATTCACTCATAACTGGATCCAGCTTCCTTCTCCAGAACCATCCTGACAGTGAAATGGATTCAGTCAGGAATTAGGGACAGTTCTGACAGTCNTCCTGACAGTGAAATGGATTCAGTTATTTATTCAGTTATTATAATTCAGTGAAATTAGGGACAGTTCTGCCTTAGGGAACCTGAGGAAGAGCAGGTGTGTGGAATAATTTCCCCATTTTCGTGCCATCAGCACCGTAGCTTGAGTGCTCTGGGCTGGGTGATCCCTCACGGGTTGGATTCAGTGGTCTTGGAGGTCTTTTCCAACCTCAATGATTCCATAATTCCATGATTTTGGCAGCACCCTCAGTGTGCTCCTGGCAGGAGATACCAGTGTGTGGTGTTACAGCATAATTGTCCATCACAATTCTGCTTGTTTTGTAGTTTATAAACATTCATCAAAGGGGATTTTGATGAAATCCAAGTTTTGTCTGGTTACAGGCTTCCTGCAGAGGGAAAATCACGAGGTGGATGTCTGGGAGGGTGAGCAGGTGACGTGTGTCTGACATGAAAGATGAAATTAGAAACGTATTTGTGGATAAACAAAAAGGGAATTGTAAACATGTGTTGCCATCAGGTGAGAAATCCTGTGGGATTCAGTTGTAAGGATGACTCTGGGATGAAAGGAGCTGGAGAGAAATTTCTCTTCTTTCCTTTTTCTTTTTCTTTTTCTTTTTCTTTTTCTTTTTCTTTTTCTTTTTCTTTTTCTTTTTCTTTTTCTTTTTCTTTTTCTTTTTCTTTTTCTTTTTCTTTTTCTTTTTCTTTTTCTTTTTCTTTTTCTTTTTCTTTTTCTTTTTCTTTTTCTTTTTCTTTTTCTTTTTCTTTTTCTTTTTCTTTTTCTTTTTCTTTTTCTTTTTCTTTTTCTTTTTCTTTTTNTTATGTTCCTGTGTACATTGCCCAGAAATTTGGGATTCAACCTCTCCCAGAGATTAAAAATAGCATCCAGAACTGCCTCGGGAATGGGAGCCCAGCCAGCACAGCCAGGGATTTATTTGGAAAAAGTAACCTAGTAGGGATTTTATGGGCGAGTTCAAACATTTATTGGTCTAGCACCTACCTTTGGGACTGGTTTGGGGATGGCCACAGTAGAAGTGCTTAAGGAATAAGCAAAGTGATCCCTCAGGAGGAAGCTCCAAAGTGGGATAAGTCTCCCCTCAGTCTCCTCTCCTCCAACAAACCAAGTGCCCTCAGCTGCTCCTCGTATGGCCCCTCCAGGGAAACTCAAGGAAAAAAGGATAAACCACTTGAGATGCAGGGAAACTCAAGGAAATAGGGAAGAAACCCTTCCCAGATCCAGGGGAATATGAGGGAAGGGGGACAAACCCATCCAGATCCACAAAAAATGCAAAGAAATAAAGGAAACCCCCCCCCTCCAGATCCAGGAAAATAAAAGGGAAGGGGGATAAAACCCCTCAAATTCAGGGAAACTCAAGGAAAAAAAGAGATAAGCACCCCCAGATCTAGGAAAGTCAAGGCAAGTGGGGATAAACCTCCCTAGATCCAGGGTGGGTTGAGGAAATAAGGTTGAAAGTCCCCCAGATCCACAGAAACTCAATAAAATACAACCCCCCCAGATCCAGGGAAACTTAAGGAAAGTGGGGTTACCCATCCCAAGATCCATGAAAATCCATTTAAAGTGGGGATAAACTCCCCAGATCCAGGGAAATTTAAGGAAAGTGCACTCCAGAAACGCTGATGCATTCCTGAGTGTGGCATCTGTCGAATATCCGTGTCCAGGAGGAGGGAGCAGGAGCAGGCATTGTGGATGAATTTGGAACTGGGACATGGCAAAGGCCAGGTTTTCTGGGAAAGGGAGCAAAGGGAGGGCAGACAGAGGTGTTTGCTCAGGGCCACGTGATTCCCTGAAATCCCAACACCTCATTCCTGGCAAATCCAATCTTGTGAACACTTCAAAAAGAAACATTTCAGAAAGGTGCCGTGAAATTTGTGCCCGCACAAACCAAGGCTGGTGTGAAAATGCTGGATTTTGGTCACTTAAAATCCTTCTCATAACACCCATGTGGGTGTGAGACACGTTTTTAGTGATTTATTGCCAGCCCAGCCCAATGTCAGGGAGCCTTGGGGACAGTGACACCACAGCACAGGACACAGCAGCCCTGCTGCTGGGATTATTGCTCATTGTGGCTGGAAAATCACAGGATTTGGGTTTATTTTGGCTTCCCTGCACCACCTGGAGTGGTGCCTGCAGTAGTGAGACCTGTAAATATTTCCAGTATCAATCCGAGTTTGTGACTTGCTGTGAAAGGTTCCCTTGGGATTGAGGCTCGGTGTGTGAGAGCCTTTCCTGGTGTTTACATTTTTAGGTGTAATAAATTCCCAAATAAATTCCTTTCCCTGTTCAGCAAGTGCTTGAGTGCAGCAAAGAGGGATGTAAATAATTGGCATTTTTTTAAGGAGTTCTTTTGATTTATCTGCTCCCTCTGGGCAGCGTGAGGGGAGTGCAGAGACCTGGGTTGGCCAGAGGATGTTGGGAAGAGAAGGGAGCTTAGGGAGAATGAAAAAATGAAAAATAGGCTCCAAAGGTTCCAGTTCTGAGCATCTGAGTGAGTTCCTGGCTGCCCCCAAAGCAGGAGTTTTGTCTGGGACGTGGTTTTCCAAGGAGGGCTCGTGCTGACAATCACTGGAGACACAAAACCTGGGCCCAGGCCCTGGGCCAGGCTTTTTATCCCTGACTTCATTTATTTTTCTTGGTTTCTCCAACCCTTAATATTATTCAAATGAAGGTTTTGTTCCTAGAGCAGCCTCTGTGCTGGGACTGAACTGTGCTGGCCCCGTGGGTTGGATTTTTGAATTTGCTCTTGGATTTTATTTGTGTCCCTTTAAACACATCCCTGTGTTTTATTCTGGCTTTTGGGGGGGATTTTATCCATCTGTTTGTGTGGGCGTGGGGGGAGGATTTTGCCACGTGGGGGTTTTTTGTGGGCGCTGTCGTTGAAATCTCAGTTGGTGTTACATAAGAAGCTCCCTTGGAATGAATTCCATGGATTTTTATCCGTCTGTGTGGGGAGTGTTTGGAAACCCAGGTTGCCCAGAGAAGCTGTGGCATCCCTGGAAGTGTCCCAGGCCAGGTTGGACAGGGCTTGGAGCAGCCTGGGACAGTGGGAGATGTCCCTGCCCATGGCAGGGGTGGATGGGATGAGCTTTAAGGTCCTTCCCAATCCAAACCTCTCTGGAATTCTGTGATTTCTGATGGGAAAATGCACCTTATTTCCATGACAGAAGTGCGTGCAGTGTAATTTGGGATCACCCACTTGCCTTAAAAATGGCAATTAGGTGAAGTTGAAGTGTTCTGATGAGAATTTTAGCCAGCTTTTCCTTAATGAGGTTGACTTGGCTGACATCCCTGCCCAGCTCATGCCTTTGGAGGGGAAGGGAGAGATCCTCCACGTGAGGGGAGGTTTGGTTCCACCCACCCTCTGAAAATCCCCTTCTCATCTGCAGGAATATCACAGAAATCCCACACTGGTTTGGGTTGGAGTATTAAAGCTCATCCCACCCCTGCCACGGGCAGGGACACCTCCCACTATCCCAGGTCACTCCAACCTGGCCTTGGACACTTCCATGGATCCAGGGGCAGCCACAGCTGCTCTGGGAATCTGGGCCTGGGCCTTCCCACCCTCCCAGGGAGGAATTCCTTCCCAAAATCCCATCCAGCTGTGGTGTGTGCACAGCTCCAGGTGGGTTTGGGCAGCCCTGGTTGGGATTCTCCTTTTCCTCCTGAGCAGCCCCACAGGGGCACAGGCTCCCCTTGCAGAGGGTTTGTAGGGAACAGCAGCATGAGGGGATGGGATCTGCTGGCTCACAGCAAAGCTGCTTCTTTAATGGGATCTGGGGAGAACTTCCAGGGAAAAAGCAAAATTCCTTGGAGATTGTAGGGGTGCTTGGACCTCACCGCTCTGTCTGTGCTGCTGTGAGGCAACACAGGAGGGGGAAGGATGTAAAAATATTGCTGGAAGCCCTTTTTTGTGTGTTTTCCAGTATTTTCCTGCCCTGCAGCTCCCAGCACTCCAGGCTGCCCCATGAATGGAGTTGTGGGCACTGCCCACCCTCTGTGCAATTCCCAGCACAGCCTTTGGAATACACATTTTGGTTCTTTGGGAGCCACTTTCTCTGACATTTCACTGAAAGGGCTTTCATTTTGGATTTTGTGGTTTGCCTTATCAGCAGTGAGTGATTTAATAAAGCCACGGGACGAGCTCAGAGCTCGGAGTGAGTCAGGCCTGGCTTGGCCTTTGAAGCATTCCTACCATGGAATTCTTTTCCAGGGGTGAATTAATGAGGTTTCAGCTTTCCCAAAACGTGAGGCCATTAAGCTGAGTCTGGATTTTTGACCCAGGGAGGAATCTCTGTGGTCACTGCAGCCCTTGGTCCCCAAAACCTTCTGGAGGTTTCCTGGATGAAGTTCCCTCAGTGGGGTTGGAGGTGTCGTGGCTCCACTTTGTGAAGAGGAGTTTGGGATCAGAGAGCCAGAGAATCCTGAAAGCTGGAAAAGCTCTCCAAGATCTCCAATCCAACCATTCCCCAGCGCTGCCAAGGCCACCACTGCCCCATGTTCCCAAATGCCACATCCACATGGCTTTAAATTCCTGCAGGAATGGGAACTGCACTGCCCTGGGCAGCCCATTCCTTGGGGGAATTGTCCCTGCTATCCAGCCTAGCCCATCACTGAGCCAGGGCTCAGGGACAGCCCTACAGTGGCTCCGTGGCGCTGCTCCCATCCCCACAATGCCCGGATTCACCTCTGGGAATGCTAATTTATGCTAAATATGCAAATGCAAGTGCTGATCAAAGAGAGCGGCACGTGGGGAGGGCTGAGGGCTCAGAGGAGTCAGGGAAGAGCACAGGGGTGGCAAAACACGGGAATGTGAGGGCCAGGCTTGCACATGGCCACCATCCACCGTGGCCATGTGGGGCAGGAACCTTCCCCTGGCTGTGTCCAGGCCGTGCTCCATCAGAATTCCAGGATGTTGTTGTTGTAGCAGGGCTGGTGGTCCATGAACACCCAGGGGGTGATGGTGTTGGAACCCAGAATGCAGAGAATGTTTCTCTGCATGTGTGAAAGGATCCAAACCCTCTGACAAATCCTGCTCTCAACCTCTGCCCATGGAAAGGCTCCCTGGGCTTGGGGATGAGACAGAATTGTCAGG
>VYXF01005554.1:22131-32268 GCA_013397295.1 Polioptila caerulea | reverse complement strand
GCTTTTTAGTTTTTATTACTTTCATTATTTTATTTTTCTTATTTTTCCTTATTTTTATTTCGCTTTTTTGTTTTTATTATTTTATTTTAATTATTTTAATTATTTTAATTATTTTTAATTTTTCTCATTACTATTTCAAAATCGATTTCATTCATTAATTTCTTTTTTATTATTTAAGAGTTTCTAATTTCTAATTAATTAATTTTCTAATTTCTAATTAATTTCTAATTTCTAAACTCTTCTAATAAGAGTTTTTAATTCTAAAGGAATTTGAGAAAACACCCCCTTTGCCTGCAAATTCACCTCTCATGCCCTGCTGTGTTCCAGCCTTAACAGGGGGGCACTGCCCGGAGCCTGCCTGGGAATAACCCCAGGATTTACCCCAAACCCAGCCCAAACTGCTGCTCTGGAGCTGCCAGAGGTTCTGGTTTTCCTCCATCCCTTTCCCATCCACATTCCCACCAATTTCACCTTCCTGTGGGCCCACACCTGGGCCAGCACTGGGCCATCAGCCAGGGAGCTTTTCCTGGGCTTTTCCCTGTGATCCCAGGCTGTGTCCAGCTCAATTCCCTCAATTTTTGGGGATTCTGTTGGGGCCATCAGCCAGGGAGCTTTTCCTGGGCTCTTCCCTGTGATCCCAGGCTGTCCCCAGCTCAATTCCCTCCATTTTTGGGGATTCTGCTGGGGCCATCAGCCAGGGAGCTTTTCCCTGTGATCCCAGGCTGTCCCCAGCTCAATTCCCTCCATTTTTGGGGATTCTGCTGGGGCCATCAGCCAGGGAGCTTTTCCTGGGCTCTTCCCTGTGATCCCAGGCTGTGTCCAGCTCAATTCCCTCCATTTTTGGGGATTCTCCTGGGGCCATCAGCCAGGGAGCTTTTCCCCATGATCCCAGGCTGTGTCCAGCTCAATTCCCTCCATTTTTGGGGATTCTCCTGGGGTTTTGAGGGAATGGAGGTGTTTTAAGCTGTGGGAGGAATTGCAGTCCCAGTGTGGTGATGGGAACCTTCCTTGGGGCTGAGCCATCCCACAAACTCCTCCCACACCCCTGCCAGGTTTTCCCTCCTTTTCCAGCACAAAGGATTCCCCACCAGAGGCTTGAGGCATCCAGGGCTGCTCCTGGATTTAGGATCAGGAGCAGGAGGAGCTTTGGAGCTGCCCCAGGGCAATAAAAGGGAGGACACCACCAGTGTTCATTCCTTTGGTGCCCCTGTCTGAAGGGTTCTTTTCCAAAGCACATTTTATAAAACACCAGGCTGGTTCTTTTTGCAGGGAAATGATAAAAAATGTCCATCCTGAAGATCAGAGTAAGTCAGAGGTGATGAATTCCCACTCCACGAGGCTGGAGCTCCCCTTCCCTCCCCAGATTCCCTCATTCCAGTGGCTCCCAGCCACTCCCTGGGGATTTGCTGCCCCACTTGGGGTTCAGAGGAGAGCTGGGGCTGTGCAGAGGTTCCTTTGCCCCTTGGCTTTGCCCCTAAATTGATGGATTTCCATATTTTTCTTGGCATTTTCAATGCTTTGGAACATAAAAGACTTTCCTGAATTGTTTCGCAGAACCCAGGGGCCAGAATTCACTGTAACAGGTGAACACCTTTTTAAAAAAAAGAGGCAAAATTGCTGCTAAATGTACACCCAGGATATCCATCAGAGATTCTTTCCCTGCTTTTACAGCCTGCTGGAAATCAGGATGAGATAAAAACTGAGCCAAGTCCCTGTGTTAGGAGTTGACCTTCACAGTGCTGCAAAAAACCCTCATTTTGGTACATTTAGAAAAGCATCTAAAGGACTCTTTAAAGTCCTCTCAATCATTTCTAAACCCCCCTTTCTCTCTGAGCGAGACCCAAAGTGCTGCAGTGGCTCTGTCTCCAGTTTTTCTGAGAATTCCAGGGAATTCCAAAGCCCCAGGAAGGCTCTGATGTCTGGTGTTTCTGTCACAGATGGGTCAGGGAGTTCCTGAATGAAGAGAACAAAGGCCTGGATGTCCTGGTGGAATACCTGTCCTTTGCCCAGTATGCAGTCACGTAAGTGAGACATTCCTGGGCTTTCCTGCCAGGAAATTCATGGATATTAGGGAATATTCCTTCATCCCAAAGGGGTTTGTGTTGAACAGGCTGCTCGGGGCACTGGTGGGGCCACAATCCCTGGAATTGTTCAAAAACTGGTTTGGTGGGCATGGAAGTTTGTGATGGTTCTGATCTTTTCCAGCTTCAATAATTCCATGGTTCTGTGGGGCTGAGAGCAGAGGAAATCTTGATGTGAGCCTGGAATTATTTCATCACAGCAGACAGAAAAGAAAAACCCAAACAGAAAACCCTCCCTGAGTTTAAATCTTGGGATTATTCATCTCTATTCATATTTTTTTTTTATCTTTGGTCTCTGAGCATCTTAGGGGTGGAAAAGCCATCCCACAATGTGTGGAAAGATGCAGGATTCCTTGAAAATAGGTTTGCAGTTGGTGTCCAAGCCCAGGGCTTTGCATTCCTGCTGTGTTCAGAGGGATTCCCTCCCTCCAGGCCCTGCTCCCCAGGCTGCTGGCAGGCACAGATGAGCTGCAGCACAACTCAGGAGCAATTCCAGGGGCATTTTGGAAGATGGGAAGACTGGAAATGGACTTTTTTTTCTGCCATCTGGGACGTTGGGATCAGATTTAATTGTTTGGGTCATAAATCATGGCATAGGCTCTGAAAAACCAGTGGGCAAAATCAGCTTTCAGTGGAGATCTTCAGCTGAGACTTTGTTTTATTGTCATGGAATCAGCCCAGCCTGGTTTGGGGTGGGAGGGACCTTAAAGCCTCATCCCTGCCATGGACCTGGAGCCTTCCACTATCCCAGGGTGCTCCAAACCCCATCCAACCTGGCTGTGGATGAATCCAGGGATGGGGAATTCATCCACATTCATTCAGGGTATCGTAGCAGATTTTTTTCTATAAAAATGAACAAAAAGCCTTAGGTTAAAGATAATTTTGGAGTCGAAACTCAAGCTGGGGAGAGCTGATAATTTATTTTTAGCAAGGCTGCCATCAGATTTACGTCCGTCACTGCCCAGAAAAGAGATTTGTGGTGGGGTTGCAGGAAAATTTATGAGGGAAAATCCTATGGTTTCAAATGTTACCCACTGGAAAAAACCATGCACAGCAAAAAGAAACGTTTGTACAAAGCCTTTCTTCCTAAATTTATACAAATGTACGCACGGAACTCGCTGGGTTTTTCCCCTCTCGCATGGGGAACATGAGTAATAACCTCAGGAGCTGGAAGGGGAACAAGCAATTCCTGCTTGGAATAGCAGAGCAACGGGCAAGGAGTCAGAAATCCGGGAATCTGGGATGGTTGTGGGGATATTTGAATGTGCTGGGAGATTTGTGGGGCCGAACTGGGATGGAGGAAACCAAAATGGTGCTTGCACAGCTGATTTCTGGAGATTCACTGGAGACAGCTCCTAGAATTCCACACTTTTTCCTTCCAGGCAGGGATATTCCTCGTCAAGCAGCCAGTGTTGGATAGATTTTATGTTGAGTTTTATGGATTTTATTTTCTGTTGAAGAAGCTGTTTGGTCTGGTTTGGATGTGTCCCTGAGGGCTTCAAAGCCCTGTGGATGTGGCACTTGGGGACAAGGGCCACTGGTGGCCTTGGCAAGGCTGGGAATGGTTGGATTCCATGGTCTTGGTTCATTCCCAACCTGAATGAACCTGTGCTTCTGGAATTTCCTTCCCCATGTGAAGCTCATCCCGTGTCCCTGGACTTCTCCATGACCCTCGATTCTCCTTTTCCATCATTATTCCACCTGCTGAGATCACAGAACCCTGGAATGGTTTGGGTGGGAAGGGACCTTCCCAGTTTTGGGGGATCAGCTGGATTTGATGCTCCTGGAGAGCTTTTCCTTTGCTTTTATCCCGTGTGGCTTTGTCCCATGGTTCTGCGATTCCCCCAAAACCTGCGGCGGGAAGGAAAACTCCGCGCGCGTCTCTCCCGCCTAACCCGGCCTTGGAATTTCCATTTCCTTGCAGATTTGACTTTGAAAGCCTGGAGAACAGCGTGGAGAGCTCCATGGACAAGTCCAAGCCCTGGAGCCGCTCCATCGAGGACCTGCACAGGGGCAGCAATTTGCCCTCTCCCGTTGGGAACAGCATCTCCCGCTCCGGCCGGCACTCGACTCTCCGGTATGGATCCCTTGGGAATTGCAGGGTGGGACAGCTTTTCCCACATCCCTCCTGTGCCCTCTGTTCCCAGGAGAGGTGTGGCACGTGGAAATGTTGGTGGTTTGAGGTGGAAGGAACCTCTCAGGGGCAGGAGCCACTGCCGAGGGCAGGATGAGCTGAGGATGCGTTTCCTGGTGTGGAGGAAGCCATTCCTCTCCTCCAAAATGTAGCTCAACGTTTCCATGGTCCTGTGGCTCCCATCCCGTGTCCCGTCTCTTCCAGCAGCACGTTCCTTCTGTGCTGCCATGAACAGGATGTTGGGTTCTTTGGAAAGGCCACTTCCCCCTCCCAAACCTGCTGTCACCCTCTCACCATTCCATGCTTGACTACCAAGTCTCTCTTCCCCAATATTCCTTTTTTTTTAACTTTTATTTGTGGAAAAGACAGGATCACTTCCCAGGGTTGGGTGACAGGCACCTCTTTCCCATTCCTTGGGTGTCCCACTCCAACCACCACCCTCAGCTCCCAGTTCTGTCACTCAGGGTGCAGCTCACAGTGCTGCATCCTTTGGGATTTCATTTTTGTTTGGCTTTTGTGGAGTTTTGCTGGATAATCCTGTGAGCATGGCAGGGTCCCAGACTGGAGCCAGCAGGGCCTCACTCCCAGCCTTTCCCTTCCAGCAGAGTGGTTTTGGTTTGCCAGGCAGCAGGGTTGATGTTGAGTGCCTCCAAACCTTCTGCCTGGAAGATTTAATTCCCAGCCCTCAGGCAGTGGAGAGGAGGAGAGCTCTGGGAGAGAAATCCAGCTGTGGAGTGCAGCTGGATCACTTGGCCAGTTGATTCAGGGTTTTTTTAGTGGTTTTGGTGTTCTTTGCTCCTTAATTGCTCTGCCAGAAGTGGCAGAGCCCGAGCTTGGAGGTGTCGGTTCCGCTGTGTCCTCGGGAGGAGTGCTTGGGATTAGGAATGCCTAAGTCAGGAATACCTTACATGTCTCTTACATTGTTTCTCTTCATTTCCTTCCACCCTTTTCCCTTTCTCACATCTCCCTCTATTCCTCACCTGTCTCACTCTCCGTTCCTACATCTCCTCTGTTCCCATTTCCCGCCGGGAACGCTCTTCCCCCGTCCTCCCACCCTTCCCACCTCTCCCATCCTTCCCCGTGCTCTCATCTCCTCTCACACACCCTCAGATTGGTTTCTCTGCCCGACCACCTTGAGCTCAAACGCTGCCACAGCTGCTTGGCAGCCGACTGCCTCTGGAGCAGCTTCCCCTTGCGCTCCGCCGATGGCGCTTCCGCCCGCAAAATCCCGTAAGTCCGAGTGGGAGGTGTCCCCTCGGGGCACGGAGCCCCGGGGCCAGCACTGCTGCCATGCCACGGATAATGTGCTGGCCACACGGGCTGGGACAGCCCCAGCCCCAGGAGAAGGGCTGCAGGCTCCAGCACGTGTGGTTATCCCATTACAATTCCCAGCGTCCCTCCGTGGAGCGGGATTTTCGCGGCGACAGAGGGGAGCGGTTGGCATGGAAGCAAGAGCTGAGTTCTCCTTATCACGGTGCAAATAGTTGTGTTTGATAGCTAAACTTAGAGCTTTTAGTCCTTGTCCCTCTTATTTCCCCTTTTTGTTATAAATAGAGACTTTACTCATACCCGAAACCGCCACGGAAACGGGACCCGACAGCCAAAATTTCCCTCCTGCCTCCAGAGCCATCGTGGTACTGGGGCAGCGTTTTTGGGTTGGGTTTTGGAGCCTTTTGCTTTCTTGAATCTGTGTTTTAAAATCTTTTAATCCCATTTAAATTTTAAATGGGTATTTTGAAAAACGGCTGTTTTAAAAAAAAATACTCATTTCTGAAAATGCGTATTTTTTTAAAGGCCTGTTTTAGAAAGTGGATTTTTTCAATAGCTGGGGATTATGTGTGTTTAAGAAAAAACCCCTGAAAGCTAAAGGGAGGTGAAAGATTTTTAAGAAGGGAGAGTTTTTTTATGATTGTAATTTTTTAATTGTAATTTTTATGATTGGTAAATGTTGGTGAACTGAAGGAGAACCCTCTCCTCGGAACAAGGCAGGTGCTCAGCTGAGGAGAGGGTGCTGGGTGGGTTTTTTGGGCAAAACCAGGAGGTTCTGCCCCATCTCCGTGTGGCAAATGAGATTTTTGGGGATGTGTGGAATGGAAATTCCTGGAATGGTGGAAACTGTGCAGTGGGAAGGAGGAACCCCAGAACCCCCGACTGGTTTGGGTTGGAAGGGTTTGAACTCACCCCATTCCATGGGCAGGGACACCTCCCACTCCCCAGGCCCCAAACCCCAGCCAAGATGGGCTGAAAGATTTGGAGAAAATGAGAAAATGTCGCCAGGATAATGCAAAATTCAGGAGCTGGCCTGGGATGGGCAGAGCTCTGTCCTTGCTCCAGGACCTTCCCTCCCTAATTCCAGCTCCAGCTGCCTCCCCACAGCTCCTTTTAGCAGAGCTCAAGCTGCCAATTCCCTGCTCCCTGCGTTTCCCTGGCAACTGAGAGGGTTTTTTTTCCTTTTTTTTTCCTTGAGGGGAGGCACAGGGATTTGGGAAACCAAAATGAGGGCAGGAGGATGAAAAAGGGGGAAGAACCTTTAGGGATTTCATTGCTGCTTTTTTGGGAGAAGGAGCTTTACAGAGAGCCAGGCTGTGCTGTCAGATAAATATTAATGCAGGCTTTGCAGTGTCCCAGCCCATTAGAAATTCCCTTTCTTCTGAGAAAAATATTGGAGTTTTCTTGTGGATTGAGTTGAGAAAGTTCAGTTCTTCCTCCAGGATCTGTCGAGTGTGTGAGGAGAGAATGATCCAGGCAAATCCATCAATGGGCTTTGAGTGCATTCAGCAGTTGGGCTTAAATTTGACACAGTTTGGGGAGCTGCAGTCGCTGAATTTGGGCTTTGCCAGTGACACTTTCACTGCTCAGGGGCCTGGGGAAGTCATCATTTTGTTCCTAATTTACCAGAACATCCTTGTGAGCAGCTCCAGGAGATCACAGAAACCCCAAACTGCTGGGATGAGCCCAAACCTTCCCTTCTGAAGGAATTTTTTGCTCTCAGTTGGTACAAACCCCACAGTTTCCAACCCACCACCAGCAAAATTGCAGGGATGGAACCCAAAACACACCCAGGCCTGATGAATTTCAGCTTCTGATCTCTGTGAGAGCCACCCTGGGAGACAGGGGAGAGCAGGGTATTTTTTAGCAGCTAAAAAGGTGAAAATGATGGGAGAAATCAGCTTCATTGGGACATTCAAAGTGTTCATCACTGGACTGGGCATATCCTGGAATTCCAGAAGGGTTTGGGATCTAATTCCAACCTTCCTCCCACCATCCCAGGCTGCTCCAAGCCCTGTCCAGCCTGGCCTTGGGCACTGCCAGGGATCCAGGGGCTGCTCTGGGAATTCCAGCCCAGCCAGGAATTCCCAATATCCCATCAGTGGCAGCCATTCCCTGTGTCCTGTCCCTCCATCCTTGTCCCCAGTCCCTCTCCAGCTCTCCTGGAGCCCCTTTGGGCCCTGGAAGGGCTCTGAGCTCTCCCTGGCTCCTTCCCTTCTCCAGGGGATCATTCCCAGCTCTCCCAGCCTGACTCCAGAAGGGCTCCCGCCCTGGAGCAGCTCCATGACCCCAAAATATAAAAAAAAAAAAGACTGAATTATTCTTTAACAGAAACGTTTTTCTGTCAGATCTGGGTGAGAAAAAGAACCTCCAGCTCTGTATTCCAACCTTGGCTTTGCTGCTTGTGGCTTTTCCCACGATGCTGTTGAAATCCTGCTCTTTCCCTCATCCCCTCACCCCAAATCCCGGGCTCAGCTCCCTCCCCACATGTGCCAGCCCCTTGCAGAGCCTTCCCTTCTTGCAGGAGCTTCCCCAGGCTCAGCTTTTTCAGCTCCTGCTCTTTTGCAGGGGAAAGGTTTTGTAGTTCCCCTTCCAAGGAGGGGCCCGTGGAAATGAAAGAGGAACCATCTGACTTTAATTAGCAGGATAAATATCCTGGGGGTGACATCATGTGGGACCTGCAGCAGACAGGAAATCAAACCCAACGAGTCCTCCAGCTGCTGGGCCAAGCCTTGGGGAAGCAGGGATGAAGGGAAAGCAGCAGAAGCTCATCCAGCCTTTCCCTGGCTCGTGGTGCACAAAGGGAGGGGTCGGAGCTGCCCCACCTTGGGGGAGGCAACAAAAACCTGGGGGAGCCTTGGAATGGCTGCAGACACAGGGAGAGGCACCCCCAGCCTGAATTCCAGGGGCAGAGTGGTGCTCAGGAGTTGCTGGACTGAAAAGTTCTCAGTTCTGGTGGCTCTGAAGGAATCACATCTGTGGAAAAGGCAGGGTCACTTCCCAGGGTCACTTCCCATTCCTTGGGTGTCCCACTCCAACCTCCACCCTCAGCTCCCAGTTCTGTCACTCAGGGTGCAGCTCACAGTGCTGCATCCTTTGGGATTTGATTTTTTTGTTTGGCTTTTATGGGGTTTTGCTGCTTAATCCTGTGAGCATGGCAGGGTCCCAGACTGGAGCCAGCGGGGCCTCACTCCCAGCCTTTCCCTTCCAGCAGAGGTGGGGTGGGAATCTGGGGCTGAATTCCCCCTGTCCTGAGGGCTTGGCTCAGCACAGGAGCTCTCCAGGATGTTTTCCATGTGCTGGGTTGGGGGAAGCTCTGGGAGTGCCCAGAGGAGGGAGCTGGGTGATGCCAGGCAGTGGGACAAGGGGCAGGAACTGATCCCAGGAAATTCCACCTGCACTGGAGGCAGAACTTCCCTGGGCAGATCCCAGAGTGGAGTCTCCTCCCTGGGGATATTCCAGAACCATCTGGAATGAGCCCATCCCAATCCATCCTGCCATGGGCAGGGACAGCTCCCACTGTCCCAGGGTGTTCCTGGGCCTGGCCTGGGACACTCCCAGGGATGCAGGAGCTGCTCTGGGAATTCCAGCCCAGCCAGGAATTCCCAATTCCCAATTCCCAAGATCCCAATATCCATCCCTGTCCCTGGCAGTGGCAGCCATTCCCTGTGTCCTGTCCCTCCATCCTTGTCCCCAGCCCCTCTCCAGCTCTCCTGGAGCCCCTTCAGGCCCTGGAAGGGCTCTGAGCTCTCCCTGGATCCTTCCCTTTTCCAGGGGAACATTCCCAGCTCTCCCAGTTTGGCCTGGAAAGCCGCCCAGGTATGGAGAGGTTTAGGAGATTCCCTCCAAGCTGAAATTCCAGGCAGATCAGACCCAGTTCTGGACGTGCTGGAGTATCCTTGCTCCCCAGTTCTGTTTCTCCAAGCACCTGGAAATACCAAAATCTGGATTTATGGACATTTTTATTGTTCAAGGAGACTTCTCCCCAATTCTTGGGGCCAGCAGAACTGGTCAGTGCTTCAGTTCTGAAATTTAGGGATTCACCAAGCGCTGAGGGAATTATTTTTCTTCTAACAGTGGCATGATAAAAATCTCATTAATCTGATTTAAAATGTATGGAAAATAATTCTGCAGCCCTTCATAATTTAAATCTGAGATAAACCAGTGGAGGAACCGTCTCTGTGGGACTAAAAATACTTTTAAATTTTTTTTTTTTTTTGCTGTTTTTTTCCTATTTGGTGGGATGAATAAGTGGAATTGGCAGGTCTGGGGTGGTGGACATTGTCCAGGCAGGACTGGGCAAAATTCCCAGTTTGAGGTCACTCAGCTCCAGTTGGGACTGGGGAAGTTTGGGACAGGAAGAGCCCTGAGCTGCTCCAAGGGGATGTGGGACAGCCCTGGCACCCCCATTCCCAAATATCCCAAATAATATCCCAAATATCCCAAATAATATCCCAAATAATATCCCAAATAATATCCCAAATAATATCCCAAATATCCAGGTGCAGGTGCAGAGCTTGGGGCCAGCAGCCTCCTCCTGTGCTGCTCCCAAAATTCAGCTCCATCCCCTCCATGCTGATCCCAAACTGGGTCAGGTTTCCCAAAATCCTGCAGTGCCCTGAGCTGATGGATTCATTCATATTTATGGATGGA
>VYXF01005554.1:7161-20982 GCA_013397295.1 Polioptila caerulea | reverse complement strand
CCCAAAAAAAGAGTCCTGGGATTGATGAGAATTGGGGTTTTTTGGGTTTTTTTTGCAGGTACAACACCCTGCCAAGCCGAAGAACCCTCAAAAATTCCCGTTTGGTGAGCAAAAAGGATGATGTGCACGTGTGCATCATGTGCTTACGGGCCATAATGAACTACCAGGTAAGGGATTCCCTGGAACTCTCTGGAAGAGGGGAGGGAAGGTGGGTGAGGCTTTATCTGGTTCTTCTTCTCAGGGTCAGGATTAAAAGCAGGAGAGACACAATTGGTGTTTGATTTGGATGTTTATTGTTTTGTATTTCCAGCCTCACTGACTGTGGGTGCTTCTCCATGCTGAGTTAACTGAGTAAAAATGGAGTGCAGAGTAAAAATCTTCAAGGTTTTTTGAAGCTTAAACTCCCCAATTGTGAGATGCCAGCTAATTTATTTTAACTTTTAACCCAATAACCAACCACCCATGTTCTGCACTGTGGGTTTTTCCAACCAATCCCACAAAATCACCCAAACTTGTGAAGAAGAAGGACTAACTACACCTTAAACTTTCCATTTTATATATGTATATTACTGTATCCCAAACCCCTTAAATTCTGAATTTTTCACCTGTGAGATCACACACTTCTGTTCCACTCCACTCTCACAATCTCAGAGCTGCCACTCAGATTTGGGAGCTTTCCCCATGGCCTCAGGGCAGTGCAGTGTGTCTGTGAGGGTCAGTCCCTGTCAGCACAGAAATCTGAAATCCTCTGTGCCCTGGGTTCTGACACAGAGCTGTGCCCATGCAGGACAGTGGGGCTGGGCAGCTGAACTGCAAATTCCAGTTCAGCCAATGAAGGAGGCACAAGGAAATCGGGATGGGAGGAGGAAGGAATGAGCAGAAGGGATGTGGGAGCAGCTCTTGGACCCTTTTTATTGCTGAGATGGCCAAACCCAGCACTTCCAACACTGCTGAAGGCAGGGAATTGTGGAATCATGGAATACAGTTGGAAGCTGTGATGCCCGGCGGGAGAACGAAATATTCTGGTTTTAAACTCCACGGGGTTTTTGTATGGGAGAAGCTGCCACGGGGTCTGGAGGGATTTATCTGTGGGGTTTTGGGGTCAGGCTGAGGCAGGATTGTCCCTTCTCTTTGCAGTATGGATTCAACATGGTCATGTCCCATCCTCACGCCGTCAATGAGATCGCTCTGAGCTTGAACAACAAGAACCCCAGGTAGGCTCCTCCTGCTCAGGGCTGTGGCAGGCAGGTGAGTAAAGAGGGCTTGGGAAGGGCTTCCAGAGGGGGAGCTGCAGGAAAAACCAGGCTTTGCTCTGGGTCAGCTGGAATCTGGAATGGTGCAGAGAAACGGGCAGGGGGTGTCCAAGGCCAGTGCTGGCAGAAGCTGCTGATTCTCCAGCTGGAATTCTGGCTGGAATTGTGTCTGGAATTACGGCTTCAGGCTGAAGGAGGCTGGGTTTAGGATTTAGGAGGGATGTTGGGAAGGAATTCCTGGCTGGGCTGGAATTCCCAGAGCAGCTGTGGCTGCCCCTGGATCCCTGGGAATGCCCAAGGCCAGGCTGGAGCAGCCTGGGACAGTGGGAGCTGTCCCTGCCATGGCAGGGGTGGCACTGGATCATCTTAAAGCTCCTTCCCATTCTGGAATTTTGGGATTCAGCTGGAATTTGGCTGCTGGAACCCTTCTGCTCTGTTGCAATGCAGGCAAACCCCATGAGCAGCTTAATGTGGGATTGTCCTGAGGAGAGGGAAAACCTTCTTTGGGAAATGTTATCCAAGATCCTTGGCTTGGAATTTTTTTGGGAGAGGGTTTTGGTTCTGTTCTGGGTCAGGTTGCAGCCACAGCCACGATGCTGCAGTTCCTCAGGGGAGCTGCTGGTGGGTCCAGGGCCCTCCTCTCCCCCACATCCCTGAGCAGATCCTGCAGTGCTGAACCCTGGCAGGGCTGGCCAGTCCAGCTCTGACCCAGAGATGTTTCCAGGGAAAGCTGAAACAGAGGGGTGAGGACACAACCAGCACAGGAATCCTGTCCTGAGGGAAGCAGCTTCTTCCTTCTTTTATTCAACCTCAAGTCAGCCAGCCAGAAATAAATGGGAAGTTTATTGTTTTTTATCATTTTTTACATCATTTTTTAATCATCATTTTTATCATTTTCCAGTGCCTGCAAATCAGGGGAGAACCCAAGTTTTCATTTTTGGAAGAAGTGGGTTATTTTGATTTTGGTGGATAAAAAAACCTGCTTTCAAATAATCACTGGAATAATCTGAGGACTGAGCCCTGCTCAGACCCCAAAATGTGTTTGGTTTTGCCCCATGGGAGCTGTTTTGCTTTGGGAGCTCAGGGTTAGCTGGGGAAGCAGCAGCTCCAGGGAATTCTGCTCATCCCAGAGTTGTGGGCAGCACTGGAGACTCCAATCCCAGTATTCCCTCAGAGGGAATATTCCAGCAATATTCAGAGGGAATATTCAGAATATTCAGAGAGAATATTCCAGCAAATCCCCACAGCAGCTCCTTGATCCTGAAAAACCCTGGAAGTTCTTGTGACAGGAGGAAAAAAAAAACAAACCCTGGAGGAGGCAGAATTGAACATTCCATTTAAAATTTCCTAGGGAAGTGACCATTTTTTCTGCTTTCCAAAGATAACCTTGACCCTTTGAGAGCCCACAAGGTATTTCTTGTTCTGTAACATCTGCTTGGAGTCGCTGCTTGAGCATGGCACTAATTTTTTTCTGTGTGTGCATGGTTTGCCTCTGCTCAGAGCTCAGCTGCCCAGAAAATCTTTTGTTTTCCAGGAATCCTGGAAGGAAACACTGTGGATTATTTCCATCAGGGTTACACCGAGTTTGCTGCATGTTTTTCCCTCAGTGATCTCGTTTTTCTCTCTGTTTCTCTGCTGAAAATCAGCTCAAATTCCTGGTTTTTAAGGAGAAGGATGTGCTCCAACAGCCTGTGTTCCTGCAGTGAATTCTGTGTGTGTGTGTGTGTGGGGCTATAAATACAAATTATCACGGAGAAGAATTCAGATTTGTGTCAGGGAAACTGCAGGTTGGAATTTTCAGCTCTTCCATGAAAAACTGGGCTCCAAGGAAGGTGCTTGGGGGTGCAAAGCTGCTCCTGCAGGCGTGTGCAGGGAATTCCCTGGGAGCAGCAGCTCTCAAACACTGCCAGAGTTCTGCCAGTGCCTTTCTGCTTGGATTTCCAACTTGGGATTTCAATCCCTGCATGGTTTGAGAAGCTTTAGAACAAGGGGGGATCTGCATGATGCCAGGAGAGGAGAAATTCCCCAGAGCAGCACTGAGCACCTTGCAGGGATGTTCCTTCCAAGGGGTTAAAACCACCCGGGGTGAGGCTCCAGCTCCCCCATTTTCCCTCAGGCAGGGAGCAGATGGATCAGGAGCTGTCCCTGAGTGTCTCCCTCTGTTTCCTCCACAGGACAAAGGCCCTGGTCCTGGAACTCCTGGCAGCAGTCTGCCTCGTCCGAGGGGGCCACGAGATCATTTTGTCTGCATTTGATAACTTCAAGGAGGTTTGTGGAGCTGCTTCAGCAGATTTGGGTCTCCCTGCTTCTCTTGGGATTGGTTGGAGCCTCCTCATCCAGCTGAATTCCCTGCAGGAAGGATTTTCCATAAGCTGCAGGTTTCCCCTGGAGCACCGTGGTGTCCATTCCGTGGTTTTCATGTTTAGGAAAAAGAGCTGTAATGCCCAAAATTCCAGCACCTCTTGTTCCCAGCACCTCCCACAGCAGGCAGACTCTGCTGGAGTGGGATATCCCAGCCAGAGAGCTCCCTCAGCAGCATTCCCAGCCCTCTGTCCTGGTTTCCATGGATTTGGGAGGAGCAGCTCCAGGGTTGGTGCTGCAGGAGAGCAGAGGGAGCTGTGGGATGCTCCACTGAAATCCAAACACCGTGAGAGCTCTGGGGGATCCAAAGTGGGATCTGAGTGGGACAGAGGGCCAGGAATGATCCTGGCTCTGTGCAGGGAACACTTCCCAATGTTGGCTCTCAGCCAGCAAAGCTCTTGTGTTGTTTTATACAAAAATATTGCAGAATAATCAGGTTTGGGAGGGGAGGGTGTGCTGGTGGCATCTCTGTGTGGGAAATCACTTGGAATTTGCAAATAAACCCAGGGTTCAGGTGCTTTGGAAAAAAACCCCAGAACTGAGGAGCTTTTCTGAAGGTGATCCATAACTTGGAAGAATCCAATGTGTTTTGCTCCAAGGCAAGAAGAAATGCCAAGAAAATAAATTGGAATTCAGCTAATGCAGACAATTTTGGGAAGGTCATTGTCTGGTGGTTGTTCCAGGGACTGAACCTCCCCGAGGAGGGAAGAGCTGGTGTTGGAACCAGGGATGGGAGAGGAGCAGGATCCAGCACCTCGGGGTTCCCTCTGTTACAGCATCACTCCCACTGATTTCATGGAGTCACAGAATCCAGTTTGGGTGAGAAGGGACCTTAAATCCCTTTAATTCCACCCCTGCCATGGCAGGGACACCTCCCACTGTCCCAGATTGCTCCAAGCCCCATCCAACCTGACCCTGGCCACTTCCAGGGATGCTTGGGGCAACCTGATCCAGTGGAATATGTGGAATTAGAGAATTTTTAGGGTCCCTCCCAATCCAAACCATTCTGGGAATGATCCTGGAGCATCCCACAGTGATCCAGCCAGGACCAACAGGAGGCTTGAGCTTTGCTCCTGGGTGGTCTGGCTGGGAATTGTGTGTCCCTTGCCAGGTGGATATGGATAAATCCTCTCCAAACTCCTCCTAACAGATCCCCCAGCTCCCCCCCAGGGCTCTGTTGCAGCTTTGGAATAGATCCTGGGTGGATTTCCTCGTTAGCACCCAGAGAAGGCCCCTCTGTGGGTGGTTCTCCATCAATCCACTCAGTTTTCTGGAATGATGTGGGCTTAGTGCAACCTCCAAAGGTTTCATTCCCTGCCTAAGTAGAGCCAGGCTTTTTCCAGCTCTGGTAACTCCTTTAATCCTGGTTCTTCCCACAATAATGCCCATAAAGGAAAAAGCTCTGCCTCCCCTCATCCCAGCCGTGCTTCCCAATGCCAGCCCTTGGAAATTCATCCCAGCAGAAAGGGCAACATCTGCTTTGCTGTGGTGGGGTTGGATCCCAGCATTCCCCTTGGATCCAGGCCACCCTTCAGGCTGGAGGCTCCATCTCCCTTTAATCTTCCAGGATAAATGGCAGCATTCCCTGGAAGTGCTGAGTTCCAGCCCTGCCTCAGCTGAGGGAATATCCCTGAGCAGCCAGGGCTGGGTGTTGCTTTTTGCTCCCTCAGGGTTGCTGATCCCAGGGATGGCCCTGCTCAGCTTTTCCCATCCCTGGGCAGTGGTTTTTACCTCAGCTGTCCTGGGAATGCTGCCTGTGCTGCAGCAGGCTCAGAGCTCCAGTGTTCCTCTGGCTTCCAGAATCCGTGGTTTTGTTGAAATCCTTCTGGAGTGGGGGCAAGAGGGCCCATGGACTGTGTGTGCATGGTTTGCCTCTGCTCAGAGCTCCAAGTCTTTTGTATTCCAGGATTCCTGGGAGGAAGCACTGGGGGTTATTTCCATCAGGGTTACACCAAATTTGCTGCCTGTTTTCCCCTCAGTGATCTCATTTTCTCTCTGTCTGGGTTCCCATCCCATTCCAACCCTGCCATGGCCACCTTCCACCATTCCAGGGGTGGGAATGTCTTTTCCAGCTTATTTACCATTCTGGGGGTTTTTTGTGGATCACTGCAGGTCTGTGTGCTGAGGAGAGCAGGACTGACAGAATTCCAACCTCCCAGAGAAGCCACTGGGAATATGAAGGTTTAAACCATATCCTGGGAGCTGCTTTACCTTGGATCTTGCTTTAGTTTCCTGCCAAAAGCCCTTTCCACAGCTCTGGAATTCTGACCAGCTGATTGCTTCACTGATTTATTTTCACTCCTCCTTTAGCCAGGGATCATTTTCTCTTTTTTCCTTCCCTGTCATTTGGGTTTCTCCCTAATTACAGAGAAAACTCAGCTCTGAGCTGTGGCACAGCCTGGTGCAACTCTGCTCCTTCCACTCATGGATAAGATCCAATTTTTTAAGGAGAAAAGAGATTAAAAAAAAGTTCTTTTGTAATTAAAAACGTACAATAATTGTACCTGGCTCCTCAGCCTCACACTGCAGGTGCCCACATGGAATGATTTATGATGAGGGAGATTTTAACCAGAGGAAACCTGGCTGGAGAGGGTCTGAACAGGCTGATCAAGTGTATTTAAAATTGTTTTTGGTGCTTGTTTTCAGGTGTGTGGGGAGAAGCAGCGCTTTGAGAAGCTCATGGAGCATTTCCGCAATGAAGACAACAACATTGACTTCATGGTGAGGGGTATTTTCCAGAAATTCCCAGTTTTTTCCTTCTTTTTCCTTTCCCTGGGCCTGGCCCTGCTGTCTCAGGCAGAGCTGTAACAGCAGGGTTCTGTTGGTTCTGGGGCTGGTGGCAGAAATCTCCCAAATCTGGGAGGTTGAAGGTCTGTGCTGGAGTGTGAGAAAGTGAAATTCTTCTTTTAATGAGGAAAAATCTGCCTTGAGTTCCTGCTCAGTGCTTGGGTATGATGTGTGTCCCTTCTGAGCAGCATTTCCCACCCCAGCCCTGGAATTCTGAGGCCTCTGTTGCACTTGGTATCAATTTAATGCTGAGCTTTGCATAAAAAACCTTTTCCTGCCAAAAATCAGGTGTTAAAGCCCCAGTGAGGTGATTCCTGTGGGCTTGAAGGCTCCAGGAAGGTTTCCAGGGCAGGATCACAGCCTTGAGGGTTAAAATGAGGTGGTGTGAGGGAGGCAGGCTGGCAAATCCTTTGGATTTAAAGAGAAAAGGAGGGAATTCCATGATCCTTGCATTTTCACTCAAGGCACCCGGCCTGGAGTCACAGATTTATCCCATCAGTTTTTCCTCTGGGCCCTGGAGCAGATCCCAGGGAAATGGCCAAATTCCAGTGCCAAACTGGTGAGCCAGGGGGTGCCTCCAGTTGGTTCTTCCCACCAAAAGACTCCTGGAGGCTTTTCCAAAATTGGATTGCTTCAAGCCTCAGGTTCCTCCTGGAAATCCAGGAAGGATCCCAGGGGTGTTGGGAAGCTGCTGTGTTGCTCCCAGGATGGGGTTTTATCCCTGAGAAACCCAGCAAGGATGAGGGAAATTCCTTCCTGGAGCAGCTCCAGGGGTGCCAGGCAGGATCCTGAGAGGCCTGGGGGTGCCTGGGCACAGCAGGGTGTGACAAGGGAAGGACAAATTTGGGGGATTTGTACCCCAGTTCCTGCCACTCCACAGGAGATTTCCCACATCCCACACCCTGGAGAGCCTTTGCCTTCTCCTGGCAGGGGTGGGATGTGTGTGGATGCCAATCCCTGGCATCTGCTCCTTGTTCACCTTGGCAAATGTGCTGTGGACAGCCAGCAAAGGGCCTTGTGTGCAATTCCCCTTTCCTAAACTGGGGCTTCCAGGCCCAGATTAATCTCACTGTTACAGGCCTGGATTAATCTCCCTTTTCCAGGCCCAGATCAATCTCCCTTTTCCAAGCTGTTTAAAACCAGGCCCGGATTAATCTCACTTTTCCAGGCTGCTTAAAACCAAGCCTGGATTAATCTCCCTTTTCCAGGCCCAGATCAATCTCCCTTTTCCAAGCTGTTTAAAACCAGGCCCGGATTAATCTCACTTTTCCAGGCTGCTTAAAACCAAGCCTGGATTCATCTCCCTTTTCCAGGCTGTTTAAACTCANCCCAGATTAATCTCACTGTTACAGGCCTGGATTAATCTCCCTTTTCCAGGCCCAGATCAATCTCCCTTTTCCAAGCTGTTTAAAACCAAGCCCGGATTAATCTCACTTTTCCAGGCTGCTTAAAACCAAGCCTGGATTCATCTCCCTTTTCCAAGCTGTTTAAACTCAAGCCCAGATGAATCTCCCTTTACAAGGCTACTTAAAACCAGGCCCAGATTTAATTCCCTTTTCCAGGCTGCTTAAAACCAGGCCCAGATTAATCTCACTTTTACAGGCCCAGAGTAATCTCAGTTTCCCAGCTGTTTAAACCCAGGCCTGGATTAATTTCCCTTTTCCAGGCTGTTTAAACTCAAGCCCAGATGAATCTCCCTTTACAAGGCTACTTAAAACCAGGCCCAGATTTAATTCCCTTTTCCAGGCTGCTTAAAACCAGGCCCAGATTAATCTCACTTTTACAGGCCCAGAGTAATCTCAGTTTCCCAGCTGTTTAAACCCAGGCCTGGATTAATTTCCCTTTTCCAGGCTGCTTAAAACCAAGCCCTGATTATTCTCACTTCTATAGGCCCAGAGTAATCTCCCTTTTCCAGGCAGTTTAAACCCAGGATTGGTTTTCAGAGCCCAGTGCCTGCTCTGGCCTGGGCAGCAATCCCACTCTGCAGGCTTGACTCAATTCCTGGAATGCTCCTTCCCCTTGATCCCAGCAGACCAAATGCAGCCCTAAGCCCAAATCCAGCCTGGCCTGGAAATAGAACAGTTCAGGACAGCAGCTCAGGCTTTTCCCTTGGAGTAACCACAGGGAAATGTGTTTGTGTCCAGCCTGGAGGGTGTGTGCAGATCCTGCTCCTGGGGATCCTGTTCCAGGGCTGGTCCTGATGCCTGGAGAGGCTCCCTGGGACAGAGGCTGGGCAGAGTTAAAGGGATAAAGCAGGGATTTATTCAAAGGCCTCAGAGGATTCACCTTGGGCACTGCAGGAGCCTGGCCAGGGCTGCACCCAGGATGGACCCTGGGTCAGGAGTTTCCCACTTTTAGGAGTTTGGGCCCATTTCCATGGTGGGGTTCATTGTCCCATTGCAGCCCCAGGTTCTGCAGTCCCACCCTCCCACATTGCTCCCCTCAATTCGCTGCTGTTTGCACTTTGGGGGCTGAGGCTGCAGCGCTGCCCTTGGTTCTGGGGCTGGGAAAGGATTGTTCTGTGCCCTTGGTTCTGGGGCTGGCAAAGGATTGTTCTGTGCCCTTGGTTCTGGGGCTGGGAAAGGATTGTTCTGTGCCCTTGGTTCTGGGAAAGGATTGTTCTGTGCCCTTGGCTCTGGGGCTGGGAAAGGATTGTTCTGTGCCCTTGGTTCTGGGGCTGGGAAAGGATTGTTCTGTGCCCTTGGTTCTGGGAAAGGATTGTTCTGTGCCCTTGGCTCTGGGGCTGGGAAAGGATTGTTCTGTGCCCTTGGTTCTGGGGCTGGGAAAGGATTGTTCTGTGCCCTTGGTTCTGGGAAAGGATTGTTCTGTGCCCTTGGCTCTGGGGCTGGGAAAGGATTGTTCTGTGCCCTTGGTTCTGGGGCTGGGAAAGGATTGTTCTGTGCCCTTGGTTCTGGGAAAGGATTGTTCTGTGCCCTTGGCTCTGGGGCTGGGAAAGGATTGTTCTGTGCCCTTGGTTCTGGGGCTGGGAAAGGATTGTTCTGTGCCCTTGGTTCTGGGAAAGGATTGTTCTGTGCCCTTGGCTCTGGGGCTGGGAAAGGATTGTTCTGTGCCCTTGGTTCTGGGAAAGGATTGTTCTGTGCCCTTGGTTCTGGGGCTGGGAAAGGATTGTTCTGTGCCCTTGGTTCTGGGAAAGGATTGTTCTGTGCCCTTGGTTCTGGGGCTGGGAAAGGATTGTTCTGTGCCCTTGGTTCTGGGAAAGGATTGTTCTGTGCCCTTGGTTCTGGGCTGTTCTGTGCCCCTGGCTCTGGGCTGTTCTGTGCCCCTGGCTCTGGGCTGTTCTGGGCTGTTCTGTGCCCCTGGCTCTGGGCTGTTCTGTGCCCCTGGCTCTGGGCTGTTCTGGGCTGTTCTGTGCCCCTGGCTCTGGGCTGTTCTGTGCCCCTGGCTCTGGGCTGTTCTGGGCTGTTCTGTGCCCCTGGCTCTGGGCTGTTCTGTGCCCCTGGCTCTGGGCTGTTCTGGGCTGTTCTGTGCCCCTGGCTCTGGGCTGTTCTGTGCCCCTGGCTCTGGGCTGTTCTGGGCTGTTCTGTGCCCCTGGCTCTGGGCTGTTCTGTGCCCCTGGCTCTGGGCTGTTCTGGGCTGTTCTGTGCCCCTGGCTCTGGGCTGTTCTGTGCCCCTGGCTCTGGGCTGTTCTGGGCTGTTCTGTGCCCCTGGCTCTGGGCTGTTCTGTGCCCCTGGCTCTGGGCTGTTCTGGGCTGTTCTGTGCCCCTGGCTCTGGGCTGTTCTGTGCCCCTGGCTCTGGGCTGTTCTGGGCTGTTCTGTGCCCCTGGCTCTGGGCTGTTCTGTGCCCCTGGCTCTGGGCTGTTCTGGGCTGTTCTGTGCCCCTGGCTCTGGGCTGTTCTGTGCCCCTGGCTCTGGGCTGTTCTGGGCTGTTCTGTGCCCCTGGCTCTGGGCTGTTCTGTGCCCCTGGCTCTGGGCTGTTCTCTGTGCCTGAGCTGTGAGCAGAACTGGCTCCCCCTTTGTGTGGAGTCCAGAGTCACAGCCCAGGGCAGTGCAGGGGCTGGAAATGGGAAAGCTGGAACTGGAGACATCAGTCCCACAGATCCCATTCCAGCTGTTGCTGGGGGTGCCTGGGCTCACCTGGGGGTGTCCTTGCAGGTGGCCTGCATGCAGTTCATCAACATTGTGGTGCACTCTGTGGAGGACATGAACTTCCGAGTGCACCTCCAGTACGAGTTCACCAAGCTGGGCCTGGACGAGTACCTGGATGTGAGTCTGGAGCTGCCCCCGTTCCCAATCCCCCCTTTCCCTCCTCCCCAAGCCCCTCACCCCACAGCTTCTGGGCTGTCCCACAGCTGGAGGGGCCATGGCCAGCAGGGAATGGCTGCAGCCAGCTGGAATTACAGCCTGGGGCTAAATGTGGAGCCTGATAACAAAGGGAGGATGAACCACAGCCATCCTCGCCCTGCCACGTCCCCCAGCTCCAGCCACGGGGCTCCCTCCTTCTCCAGGCTGGAGAAGTCTCCTGTGGGATTCTCTGACAGCCTGGAGTCCTCTGGTGTCTGTCTGGAAGCTGTTGCTTCCCCTTGTCTCTTTTCCATGGGATCCCAGAATCGTTTGGGTTGGAGGGGACCTTAAAGAGTTTCCCAATCCACCCCTGCAATGGCAGGGGGACACTTTCCACTGTCCAGGGACACTTTCCACTGTCCCAGGCTGCTCCAAGCCCTGTCCAGCCTGGCCTTGGACATTTCCAGGGATGCAGCCACAGCCTCTCCAGGCAGAATTTTCCTCCCTGTTCCTGGGAGCTCATCCATGGAAACTCTGCTGCTGTTGGCATGGGAATGATTTATCCCTGCTGATTCCTGCTCAGGATCCACCAGGACAGGGATTCGGGCTCTGGGGGATGTGTTTGGACGTGGCTGCACTGGCCATGGGTGTGCAGGGGGTCTGGGGGTGCCTCTGGGAGTCCATGGGGACCAGGCAGAGCCTTTCCAATCAAACACAGAGGAAATCATGGAATGGTTTGGGCTGGGAGGGACCCCAAGGCTCTCATCAAACACTGAGGAAATCATGGAATGGTTTGGGCTGGGAGGGACCCCAAGGCTCTCATCAAACACAGAGGAAATCATGGAATGGTTTGGGCTGGGAGGGACCCCAAGGCTCTCATCAAACACAGAGGAAATCATGGAATGGTTTGGGCTGGGAGGGACCCCAAGGCTCTCATCCCAAGCCCTTCCATGGGCAGGGATGCTCTGATGTCCCCTGGGGCAGCAGAGGAGAAGACTCTGCTTAACTGAGCTGGGGGTGTTTGGTGTCCAAAGGGTGGTGGAGGTGCCCTGAGCTCCCCCTGTCCCCCAGCCCTGTCCCAGAGCCTGGTGCCACCTGTGTCCCCTGTGTCCCCTGTGTCCCCTGTGTCCCCTGGGCTCTGCAGAAGCTGAAGCACACAGAGAGTGACAAGCTGCAGGTGCAGATCCAGGCCTACCTGGACAATGTGTTCGACGTGGGGGCTCTGCTGGAGGACGCCGAGACCAAGAACGCAGCCCTGGAAAGGGTGGAAGAACTGGAAGAAAACCTTTCCCACGTGAGTGGCCCACAGTGCCAGCTGGATTCTGGATTTGCCTGGCCTGTTTTGGGGGGAGGTTCACTTGGAAAAAACCTTGGTTGGGATTGCTGGGCATCTGAACTGGGGAAAAATCAGACACTGGTTGTGCTTCCAGGAGGATTCACCTGGCACAGGGAGCCTCTGCACAGCTGTAGGGGCTGGGAGAGCTGATTTATATGGAAAATTCCAACTCCTCAGCAGGCCCAAAATAGGGGGAAAACATCCTGGCTGTGCTTTAAACAGGGGCTCAGGAGGGAAGGGGCTGGAAAATCCTCTTGTGTCGATGCTCAGGGTTTGCTGTCCCAAACCTTGGTGTCAGTTCCTTCAGGCTGGAAGACATGGCCTGGCTTTTGGAAAAGAATTTTTAAAGAAGAGGTTTTCCATACTTTAAAACTGAGAAAAGGCTTTTCAGTCTCTCACCATCCCTGGATTCCATCACTTGGAATAAATAATGTTCTTAACTCGCTGTGCAGTGTTTGCCCTCTGAGGTGTTGTAGGAACCAGGGAATGGTTTGGGTTGGAAGGGACATTAAAACCCATCCAGTTCCACCCCTGCCATGGGCAGGGACACCTCCCTCTATCCCAGGGTCCTCCATGCCCATTCCATCTTGATGTCTCCCATCTCAGGCAGGAATCTGTTCTCTTTCCAAGGAGTTTCCTGGAATATCAATCATTTATGGATTTATCCAAGAAGTGACCCCTTTTTTTGATAGATAAACCCCCAGTTTTCCAGTTATTTAATCCATTTCTCTTTTGCTGGCTAGTTATCTGAAAAACTCCAGGATACGGAGAACGAAGCCATGGCCAAAATTGTGGAACTGGAAAAGCAACTTATGCAAAGGAACAAAGAACTGGACGTGATCCGGGTGAGTGGGAAGGATCCAGGATGGAGTGGAGATCACAGATCTGGGGCAGGGGAGTTCTCTTGGCTTCCCACTGTTGAGCCTGGGGCAGATTTCAGGTGGAATTCTTTGTGTGTGCACTCCAAGGATGGACAGAAACCCCTTTGGATGTGCCAGGAATCTCCAAGTGAGATGGACACATCTCATTCCCTTGCTCTGGAGCATTCCAAGTGGGAGTTTTGGACCTGTGGAGGTGTCAAAGGGTGGGAGAATCCAGAATTTCTCTGGGGGCACTGCCCTGGGCACGTGCAGTGCAATCCCCTCTCTGGATCAGGCTGTTCTGATGCTGCCCTTGGAGTTCTGAGTGCACATTCCCCATTGCTGTGTCGTTCCAGGAGATCTACAAGGATGCAAACAGCCAGGTTCACACCCTGAGGAAGATGGTGAAGGAGAAGGAGGAAGCCATCCAGCGCCAATCCACACTGGAGAAGAAGATCCACGAGCTGGAGAAGCAGGGAACCATCAAGATCCAGAAGAAAGGGGATGGGGACATCTCCATCCTTCCCGTGGCCCTGGGCTCCGGGGTGGTGCCAGCAGGAGCAGAGGCGCTGCCAGGGCCCTGTGCCAGCCCCGGATCTGCCTCCTCAGTGCCACTGCCCCCACCCCCACCGCCCCTGCCCGCCCTGCCAGGCTCCCCTGAGGCAGGTGAGGAAGGAGGGAGATCACCGGGCTGGGCACTCCCAGCCTGCCTGGGCAGTTCCAGTGCCATGGGGAAATCGATCCCTGCTGATGCCCAGCCCGAGGCCGCTCCCTCTGCTGTCCCTGTTCCCTGCCAGCAGAGTGTCACCCCCACCTGGCTGCCCCCTCCTCCTGGTTTTTTCCATGAATGGAAAAATTGGTCCCGTGTGGTTCTGAAGGCCTTTAGGTGGCTCAGGGTGGGGAGGGGACATGGGGGGGATGTGGTGGCTTTTTCCTCCTGCCCTGCAGTGACTCCGTTTTCCCTCCATCCCGCAGTGCCCAA
>VYXF01005546.1:0-24188 GCA_013397295.1 Polioptila caerulea | reverse complement strand
AAAAGCAGAAAACCCCACACTGCCCTGTTGCCCTCAAGGCTTTGGATGCAACTGAGCACACAGTTGGCTTTCTGGGCTGCAAGAGCTCACTGCAGGGTCCCATTGATCTTCTCATCTCCAAACACCTTCAAGGTTTCTCCTTAAGGGCTCTGTCAATCCATTCTGCACCCAGCCTGAGCTGTGATTTCACAAGTCCTGTGAAAAATGGAAAGGCCTGATAATTTAAGTTGAAAAGAAATGTCACTGAGCTTCAGAAATATTCTACTTTTTGTTCTGAGTGTGACAAGTCAAAATGTCAAGTTCAAAAATCAGGCTTTTTTCTGCTTTCATATTTGGATTGTTAGATCTCATAGAAGAGTAGAAAAATTGCAGTGTCTCTCATAATAATCACCACTACATAACAACCACTCTAATAATAGCATGAAATAGTGTACAGTTGAGATTTATGAGAATATCATACAGACAATTTCACTAAGCATTGCAAATGCTACAGACCACATCTCTTATTCTGTACTTGTTCTGTCATATAGTGATGGTACAAAATAAATGACTGCAAGATATAAAGACATTTGAAGAAAAATAAGTCAACAAAAGACACTATATGAAAGATTTTATTTAGATCACTATTCATTTATGCTTAATATTTTACCCATGATTTTTCAGCAGAAGTCCACATAGAAAGATGGAAATACAATTTGACATTGATATTTAAATTACAAGAGGAAGTGAATATGAGAGCTTTAGAAAAGCTTTTTCATTATAATTCTCTCCTGAAGCTTTACAGCCTAAGGGATGGGAATGAAGATCATAATAGTATTAGTTAAATTCAGCAAAAAATAGCAATTTGCTATCTTAAAATGAATAAGAATTATAGCTTTTAATTAATATTAAGTATACAAAAAGTTCTAAATTTGACATAACAAGTAGTGAAAACTGTACTTTAATACTTGTAGTCTTTGTTTTATTTAGCTCCTTAGGAACACTCTCATTTCTTCAGTCCCATGTATGTCCTTCACAATAAGTAATACCAAAAAATGATTTTTACGTTGGAGAGTAAAAGGCATGTTTTTTTAACATTTATGCCCACTGGTATTTGAATTCCTATGCTGATATGAAGACCCTAATTGAATATCATGCATGTCTTTAGCAGCATTTGGATACTGATGCTGCCAAGGAACAAGAATGGGAAGTTCTACATAAATTTTAGCCTATTTCACCATCTGAAATCCATACAGATGGATCAGGAAAGTCAGGAGCCTGAGGTTCTTATTCAGCCAGCAGGTAAGCAATTAACTGCACTGAAATGAAATTCCCTAAATATTAATTTGAAGATGGAGTAAAAACTACTCCATAAAAGTGAAAGGAATGCTGGAAACTCAAAATCCTATTTCTTCATTAAGGTCATAAAAATGCCAGGTCTCAACAAGAGAGGGAACAAATGAAGATAAAAAGGAATTAAGGAAGTGTGCAGAGGTAAAACATCTGCAACTCAAGACATCTGACTCTGGAAAAGTGAGAAGGGACTTCTGGAAGTAGAGCAGGGCATTAAATAATGTCACTTTATGTATACAAACCATTTCAGTAGACTTCTCTCCATGATTCATTCCTATTTCTAGTGCTTGTATCTGGGAATGCTGTTCACTTCCAATGTTGTGCTCCAATTGCTTCTTAACCAATAATATGTACAAGTGTATAAATTCAGTTCTCTTCTTTAAAGTAGAAAAAAGGAATCTGAAAGAAATATTTAAATGTTCTTTTGCTAGCAAAACTCAGATTTTCAGCTAGTATTCACTGCTGTTTTCCTACTTCCACGCCATTTTCCTACTGCCACCCTGCTTTTTAATGGAATCAAGATGTTTTGCTCATTTCCAGACCTTAAAGGCAAGGATTAGTGGGTCACTGCTGTTTCCCCCACTAAGGATAAGAAGTATAAAGCCTTTCAAGTTCATATGAAGACTCGAAATTCTCTTTGATCCAGATACTTATCATTTCTGGCAAAGCTCTGTTTAAAGTAAGCTTGTGCATTAAAGCCAGGCACTACAGGTAACTTCTAGAAGTTTTTTTTTTGTTTTTTTGTTTGTTTCTTTTTTTTCCAGAAGGGAACCCAGGTTGTTTTGGTGTCTGGACATATAATAAATATTTGTTTGCTATATGTCACAAAAGCTTAAAAAAAGACCTAGAAAAACACATGTAAAGTGTTTGATTTTGAGTCATATGGGAGGAAAAAAATCTAATAAAAGAAAACAATGAGTTAGAGTTGTGAATATGTTTCAGTGTTTATTGAAGTTTTCCATAAATATTACTTCTGTATTGAAAGTAGGTTTTCACAATAAGAAAGTGAACTCATGCACATGACATCTAAACAGGAATGTTGAAATTGGTGCCAGATTAGATCAGGAGAATTGTAGAGAAATAAGATGTACTTCCTTCATGATATAATTCAGTTTGACATGTGTAGAGCTAGAGTTACATTATAAAACAAATTTGAGGTTTGGTTCTCATTTGAGTTTTCAAAAATATAAACAAGGATTTGCAAATTGCTTCCATAAGTTGTATGGGGATAAAATCTATTTTCTACATTTGTAAGTAAATTAGAGAGATGAATAGTTTTTCAGAGCTTCACCTAAAACTCATGACAATTATAAGTTTGGAGATTTTTTGGTAACATCTGTAACCATGCTTTTTTGCAAATTAAGGAAAATTTTGTCAAAATTTTCTCATATTAAAGTACCTATTTTAGTTATTGTAATACTTATATGTCAGCTAGAAATCCTAAAAAAAAAAATGTTTAAACATTATTTAATAACAGCTTGATAACTTTTTTCCAAAGGCAAAATGAATCCTTTAAATTTTTTTAATCTTAAGCTACCCAGGTGTTTTTTTTTGTTTTGGTTTGGTTTTTTTTTAGAAAGAAGGCTATATGAACTTTTATGTCAGGGGATTTGTGCAGGAGTATTTTTAACCATGCCGTAGAATAAAAAGATTATCATATTACAGGAAATCCTTCAGTTTACTGACATGAAGATTGTACTTCCTAAATGTAGGGGACAGATAGTTTACTTTACCTGATACTTGCTGGGTGCAGCAGAACAGGAATGTGGAGGAGTGAGTTATGGAGAGATTTCATGGTCTGTGTTTCAGTGACCTTGGGCTTGGCAGAGTTTAAAGCAGGGAATGCTGTGCATGAGCTGGAGCCATCTCCCAGAATATGCAGGTGGTGCTTAGCAAATCCACTGAACTGTCCCCCGTCCAGCCCCTGGTGAAATTGCCCGGAGAGCCTTTTACATCTGGTTTTACTGGGATGTAATGCCTTTGGTCTGTGAGGAGTCACCAATGAAAAGAGGAAGCAGATTCCTGGCTCTGCTGTCAGTGCTCTGACTTCCTGAGAGCTCAGATATGTGGTCTAATGCTGGTTTTTAGCAACCAGCAATGAGCTATGTGGAATGGGAAGTTATTATCAATAACAGAAATACTTTTAATTTTAGAGGATGGAAGAGAAAGCCAGCAGAAATAGGTCTGGGGCAACAGCAAAAATTACTTGTAACACAATTCAATTTTACATTTCCTGTCATTTTCTTTAATTTTTTTCCCCAGTGCTTTCTCTGCAGATTTTCCATACCACTGGATTGTGATATAGCTACAATGTGTTTCTGATTTTACATTATATCACACTGACAGTTCATAAAGTGTAAAATACTAGTGAGGCATTTTGGTAGGACATTTTAGCTTAGTTCTGACTTTGGGTGGAATGAAATATGTTCTGTTAAAAAAGGAATTTATGGAGGTAATCACCTGGAATGATGTCTTCTAACAGAGCTCTTAATTTCACACGTTGTTCATTTTGAAATAAACTTTTACTAAAGGCATGTTGTAGCAAACTGCAACTTTTTCTGCTAAGACACCTAAACTATTGCTGTGTACAAATAAGTAGGATACAGAATCAGACTATTAAAAGGTAAAATTGTGTCAGTTTGGCTCACAGGTGTAACTGCTCAGGCTAGGACATGGTAACAGATTCAGTGAATATACATATTTTCTGCAGTTTAGGTTCAAGTTGTAAATTTCTTTGTGTATTTCTGTAGAGGACATCTTCTGATGTGTGCATTTTGTGATTTCTTCTTGTTTTTTTTTTTTTTTTAATTGCATATATTTCTGTGAAGAAAAGACTTTCTGTATCTATATATCTTAAAGGACAGTAAAAAGACACATAAATAGTTTCCATACTTAAAGATGCAGATGCCAAAGGGCTGCAAGAGGCTGCTGGGCGGTCTCTGAGCTCTGCAGCCATATAGTAAGGAAAGACAAAAGGGAAAAGGGAAACAACGTAGGGAACAAGAAGGTCAGAGGAGATGTCCCATTTTACTCTCTATTATGCATGCACATGCATGAGTAAACATATATTTTTTCTAATTTTTACCGTGCCAGAATATTTCCTTAAAAAATGAGTGTAATCACAGCATCAGTGGAAAAGGCCGCTTTGACAGTATTGACCATTCTGTCCTGCTGAAAACACAGGATTCTCACAATCTGAACATGAGCAATGTTCTGTAAGGAGCTATTATCTGGAAAAGTATATATTCATAAGTTGCTCTTTCTCTTTCAGCTTGTGACATACACTAAGTGCTTCAAAATGTCTTTGACTAACAGAGCAGCTTCCCTAGCTATGGTTCAGACACTCATGCACTCCATAACCTGCAGGAACGTGTTGTTCATCACCATATTTCAACTAAAATTGCTTTCAGTGAGCACACAAGATTGAAAACAAAACAAACAAAAGCCTGAGATAAACAGACATTTTAGTTAAAAAACAGTATACCTTCACAAGCATTACATTTATGACAGTCATATTGAGGACTGTTGTACAATATATTTAACCAACTACTATTGTACAGAAACATATAAAGCACTTTATTTCATCCAAATATACATACCACCATCAGCCTTTTGTGTACTTTGAAAATACCATATAAAAAGAGTAAAGATGTTAGAAAATGCTAGATATGAAACACAGTAATTGTTCATGTTGGACAAATATGATATTGCATTTTAATTTATGCAATAGACATTGAATATTAAGAGGATTTTCTCACGTTCTGTAATGTACATTCTTTGTGGTGCAATGATAAATTAAAGGCAGTCTGAAATTTAACCAATTTGAGGGGAGAAAGTGGCTGGTTCTCTAAAATTAATTCTGACTGCCTTGGCAGGAATTTACTTCTACTTGTTCCTTGGAAAAATAACTGAGTAAGAGTGTGATTTAAATGATAACGGGTCTTAATTTATAAAGTATATGGAGAAATATATATTAGAGAAATAATTTCACTTACCCTCTGGGAGTTAAAAACAGCTTGTGGTTGGATTAATACTTATGCCAAGATGGATAGCATTGGTACTGAAAACAGGTGTCATGATAGTATGACACAATAAAGTTTTTGAATCCCAACTAGAAATATGCAGGTATTTCTTTGTCTTTCCTCATGAAATACGTAAACAGTACTATTTAATTAAAAATATTTGGCATTTAATGTATTTCATAACAGAAATCCAAACAGTAATTCACAGACCCCTAAACAATAGGCACAAACCATGATGATTAAAAGGTGGCTGGCAGGTTTGCCAGGGAAAGTCTAATTCAAGCAAGAGTTGTCCATAATTGTAGCTCTCCATAGGGTATATGCAAATGTTTGGAAAGAATTAAGTTTATGGAATTATACATTTAAAATCAGTAAATTTTCATCAAGATTTAAATAGTTTTGCAAGAGAAGTGTGCACTTACCATGTGGAACCAGTAATACTTTGTGTGGAGACAGTGCACCAAGTGAGTCTGTTCCAGTGAGTCACTGAGTCACAGAGATCACATGCTTGGTTTTTGTCACCATGATGCCACAGAAGATGATGCAACACTCAATGTCTTAGTCTAGCAGGTGGATTATACCTACTCATCCCTGACAGAGCTCCTCCTACTGCAGCCTGCAGCCTGGAGAGCACTCAGGCAGTGGCCTCTCTGCTGCGTGGTGAAGCTTCTCCTGGCCCTGGAGGATGTCCAGTTCTGGAATGATTGGGCAGATACTCTGTTCCTTTCTGTGTAGGAAGCAGGTTAATTCACTGTTTCAAATGACTCTGCTGGAAAATTTTATCTCCAGGCTTTGATTCACTGCCTTAAGTACTGTCATTAACAATACATTTTGGCTGTGTTGTATTTTTGGCTAGATTTTCCTCCTCTAGGGAGGCAAAACTAGAACAAATCACACCCACACAGACTCACACACCCACACATACACACAACTTCCCACCTCACTTCTCCAACCCCCTTAATTAATCTTTTTTGCATTGTCTTTTGATGAGGTCTATGTAATTGTTTTGTGCTATGTATTGCAAACTCTTTGGGACAGGAATCCAACCCTAGTGCTAGTCCTTTAGAAAATGTATTTTTATTATTCAAACAAATCTAAACAAAAGTTGTGACAGATTGACCAAACTGCTCTCTAATTCCCCCTCATCAGGACAGGAGGACAAAATACAAAAATTAACTCATGGGTTGAGATAAGGACAGGGTCAGATCACTCATCAGTTACCATCACGGGCCAAACAGACTCAATTTGAGGAAATTTAGTTTAATTTATTGTCAATTAATAACAGAGTAGGGAAATAAGAAATAAAAGCAAATCTAGAAACACCTTTCTCCTACCTCCCTTCTTTCCAGGATTAATTTTCCTCAGCTCATCTACTTCTGCACCACCCCTACACTGGTGGCATATTGAATGGGAGTTGCCATCAGTTCACAACCTGTTTTCTCTCCCACTCTTCCCTCTTCATATTCTTATCCTACTGCAGTGTGGGGTCATTCCCATGGGGTGCAGTCCTTCACAAATTTCTCCAGTGTGTGTCCTTCCCACAGGCTGTAGTTCTTCATGAACTGGTCCAGTGTGGATTTCTCCCACAGGGTTCCCTGGACTATGCTGTCAAGGTAGAGTTTGTGCTTCAAATAGATCCTACTCTCAAATTTCAGGTGAACTTGAAAGGAAGAAATTATTTTAAATAAATGTGGGATTTTTTGTGGAACAGAATCACATCCAAACTTATTTCTTTCTGGTTGGAATTTGAGGAAGAAAACTAGCAACACAGAAAGACTTTAAAAAAAGATTGAGATAACAAGTAGGTATCTTAGACCTATTACAAGAAAGAAGTAGTTCTTAAAAGAACATAGGGGTATGTTTTCAAATAGAAACTTGATAATCAGTGTAGCCAAAATCTTACAGAAAATATATTGATAACTTAAATATAAAAATGCCAAGTGACAGAGAATTGAACTAAGCTTCCCTGCCAAAAGCCTACAAAACCAAATGCCAAAAAACTTTTAAAAATAATTATTAAAACTTACTTGTATAAACGTAATTGGAAAGCATCAAGCCTAAGGGGCACTTCTAAAATATCAGGAGAATATAATTCCTAGGATGTTAAAGATGATGCCATCTTAGCAAAATTAACAACACTATCTGTGGCAAAATTTTCTTATATTTATAAATCCTGAGATTATGTCCAAAATTATTTCAGTAGATGAGAAAACCTCTTAAGAATGCAGGATTACCATTATTTCTTTTAAAATGTGAACTAGCAGCTGAACTCTAAGGTGAGATTTTGAATAGTCCCATCTCCTACATGTAATTATCTCAGAAGATGTATCTTTAGTTAGGAACTGCAAAGTCAGTTGTTCTAGTGTAGGTATTTTTGTGGACTGCTTGTCTGCAAGCCTTTTCAAAACAAATCAGAAGGAAGATGGACTATCAAATGCTTCAGTTTTTTAAAATTTTAATTGTTCTTTCTGGAAAAAGCAAAATACAGTTTTTACCTTTCCAGACTCCACTTCTTTTTTTGTTTGTTAGTTGGTTTTGGTTTGTTTTTCTCTGAGGTGGGTGTGTGGGGGTGTGTCTATGTGTGTGTGTGTGTGCGTGTAATTAGATATAGGTGTGTAGAATTTTCTGGTTTTCTTTCTACTGCTTCTTGTGCCACTTTTTTTGGTCTCTGTTAAGCACAGACAGTTCTCTTTCTTCACAGAAATGTCAGAAGTGTGACTACTGCATTTGCAATCTTCCTTCAATGTGTCAGCTTCTGTGAGTAACTGCAGTCCTCTGCTTGACACAGAGGCATAAGCCCTACTAGCAGTAGTACACTTTGACAATTGCTAACCTTTCCCTTCTCCATTAGTAACATCTTCCTTATTTTAGAGTAAGAAAATATAAATGCATACATCTTCATTAGTATTTTGTCATACTACACAGTCTCTTAAATGTAGTAGAAAACCAGCATCTACTAGTTCTGGAACTGAAAAATAAAACTCATGTGGTTTCCATGAAAAAAATACAGTGCAAGAATGAGAACCATGAGGAAAACAAAGAAGACAAGAGTCTGGGTACTGAAAAGCGAAAGTTTTTTTTTTTGTTTTGTTTTGGTTTTTTTTCCAAAAAACAAAAATAAAGCCATTCCAGAGTATTGCATTAAATGGGCAAGAATAAGATAGGTAGATATATACTGAAACACTCTTATTTTACTGTATTTGGAGAATTAAATATAAGTTCTTTAAATGTTTCTTCTTATTATAAGTGAGACTATATTTCAGAATATGTTTCTCACACCTTTCAGAAGGACAACATGTTATGGTTGGTTTTCTGTCTGTAGTGAGCTAGGTGAGAGGTAGCTTGGAGGAAGACTCCAGACTGGAAGGAAATAGGGATTAGACATAAGTGAAAATAAGTACATTCATTTGTGACTACTTTGGATTTGAAGTGGTATTTATTCTCCATTAGAGAGTGCTCAGCAAAAAAAAATTACTTCCTATTAAATCCAGTTTTAAAAAGATATTCAATATAAAGTGACTTTTCTTTCAACTAGATTGTATATAAAATTATCTGATTATTATTATAGATGGGACTGTTGTCCCAGCTTTGTCAGCAAAGCTCTTTGGATAAAGTAGTGATGCCTCGTCCTTTCAATTAGAGGTCCAAAATTGCAACACACAGACCACAAAGTATCAGTTAATTCTTTTGGCACTCCTTCCCTATTCACTTAGGATTATTTCTTTCCTCAGTGGATGGTGAGTTCCCTGCCTGAGTAATTTGTCACAAAGGCTAAAATCTTGCTTTATCTTTTCTTTCTGTGAAGAAGTACACCGTGAGAGATTGCTCTAGAAACCTCTTAGCTAAGTGCATGTTTCTGCTCTTTGCAATTCCTTCTGCTGTAGTTTGCTTGCCATAATTTCCTGTCTTGATTTTCCTCTGAAATATCCATATTTTAAAAAACAAAGGAAACAATGCAATGTAAATTACTTTTGGAACATCATTAGTTTGTGTAATTAAATAAATATATTTATTTTTCCAGGGGAAGAATATATTTTTTCTCACTCATCCCTGTCTCCAGTAAAATGTTTATAATGAATATATCAGTATTTTTTTAGGAAGAGATGGAGAACATGTCACTTATAATTTGGATCTATAACATCACTGCACACCAATTATGACTCAATGATTTTATCCCGTGGCACTGCAGACTATTAACATGCACACTACTATAAGCATTAAAAATATAATTATTTTTCAAATATAGAAGGGTTCACAGAATAAAACCAAAGAAAAAGGTCCCATCTAATCCTTGAGAGCAGGGTAGTTCCTAAATGGTACATATGTGTTGATCTCTCTGAAGACATTCAATTCATCCTATGCAAAGTTAAGATGAATTTAAGATATATAAAACTCTAAAACCATGAAACCTTTTAAAGACTTGTAGATCATCACCTTCATAGGTAACTATCATTAGAATTTCTCCTTTGGATAAAACCAATAACAAATGCTCTCTGGGGCATGTTGTAGTGAAGTTCAAGTACTTCGACACTTGGTGGTACCATTTGGATTCCTGACATGTTCTAGCTCATCAAAATCAATTAGTGGTGTTATTTAGGTAGAAAAGTTAACACTACTTTGGTTGTGAATGTAACAGTAGTAGTGCTAACAGAAGTCTGAGCATCAAGCCTGTGTCCATGTATGAAGAATGGGGAGTTAAAAAGATGACAGAGATGAAATTGTGTTTACAATATTTCAGAAAAGTCACCTGAAAAATCTTGTCACAGGAATGTGAGAGAGGAATTTTCTCACTTGTTCTCCTAAAAGATTAAGTGTATTGAGCCTTTCAGGCTGTAAACACCTAAATGTTCACCTGAACCACTTAGCAAATTAATGACCCATACTAAGTCATTTTTCCTAATTACAACCCATAGAAATATTTTTTTTCCATTAGTATTTTGTTAAATCACTGAAAATAAAAAATGTGTTATTTTTTTTGTCAATATTTCCTACATTCTACAAGGCAAAACTCTCCCCTGGTCTCTTGGAAGGTGTCTTCATTACAAGTTGACTGAAACTAGCATTTCTCCTTTAGACCATGAGAGAAATTACCAAGAAGAGTTCAAAACAGACAGATTTTGATTTGTAAAAAGCTTAGGAGGTTGTTATTCAAATAATTTTGTTAGAAACTAAAGGAGAGAAAAAAGTTTTAGTACTTGATGGGGGCCACTGTGCATTAAACTCATCTACCCTTCAGAAAACAGGAATGCTCATAATGGGGTGGGAAAGTGTTTTTTGAGGGGACTGCTTAAAATTCATTTTAATGATAATGAAGTGACACTTCATATCAGGTTTCAAATGACTCATAGCAATTAACAACAATTAAAAAAAAAAGCAAGGAGATTTCAGAAAGTGGATTTTCCCTCTTTTTAAAATTATTCAGGAGCCTCTATCCTTTTGACTTCCATTTATGAAATAGGAGTTGGCAGCATAAAACATTCCAGTCACCATTAAAAAACTTACAGAGACTTGTATTTATGCTACGTATTTAAAACCAAAATCTCATTTTGGTTACACAATGATATATCCTGCTCCCTGAGATTCTAATTTGAAATCATATAACATAAAAACTTCCATTTTGAACTTGGAATCCAATAAGCAATAGTTTAAGAATAAATGACACTTAAGAAACTGTTTAGTTTTGCATGTTTTCCTTTTACTTTTTAATTGCTCTTGATACTCTGTTTTGTTAAAAGACAATAATTATTTTTTCTTCTGTTACTTTTTTTCATCTGAAATTAACTGTCATCCTTCAAATCAAAGTATTTGTCACTGTTAAAATAGCTTAATTAAACAGAAAAGTGTTTCTATACCAAGAATACACAAATTTCTCATGTAATTTGTTCAGAACTGTAAAAAACTAGGTCAGGCTGTGATTTTTACCTTCTGATGACTGCACAGCAATGCTAAGAAACACAAATTATATTTTGATGAGAGATAATTCCATCAGAACGTTTCAGTGTTTACATGTTTGTATTGTTCTATAGTGATAAATATTTTATCTTAAACAAATATGCAGAACACTCAGAAAAAAAAAAAGGAAATCTTTAGTTTACAAAAATAATTGATGCTAGAAGTTGTCAGACAGGAGATGGCTGACCTCCTCTATGCCTTGCCTTGCTTAACAACACTCCTTAGCAAGAACAGGCTATTAGCACATATCATCAGACAGGAGTGAGTCATGGGCAACCAAGTGCTAATTATTTTTGTATCAAATTGGAGGTGTATGACCCTTCAAGAGCGAATTGTTTTGTTAGTTATTTTTTCAAATTTGAGTAAAGTCACTACTTGCGAGACATTTTTCATTAAATATTTCACTCACTATATTTCAAAATGTTCATTTTAATTGGCTGGGTTTTTACGATTATTTTTATTTTTTTTTCCTAGTTGTTTAAGTAAACATATTGTGTCAACAAATTTCTCTAAGACTTTTTTATTTATTTTCTGTGATTGTGCAACTGTCCCCTGTGGCCCTCTACAGTCATTTATTCATGTATAGGGTTGTGTCATTGTATCATAGAATGGTCTGTGTTGGAAGCTAACTTAGTTGTTCCAAACTAAGGAACAACAGGCAGGGAACCTTCCACCATCCCAGGTTGCTCAGAGCCCCATCCAACTAGGCCTTGGACACGACCAGGGATGGGGCAGCTGCAGCTTCTCTGGGCAACTGGTGAGGCCTCACCACCCTCACAGGGAAGAATTTATTTCTGATATCTCATCTAAACTTATTCTTCCACAGGGAAGCTATTCCCCCTTTTCCTGTCACTAATTTCCCTTGGAAAAAAGTGTCCTCACTCAGCTTTCTCTGTAGGTCCCCTTTCCATGCTGGAAGGACACAGTAAGGTATCCCCAAACCCTTTTCTTCTCCAGGCTTAAGAAACCCATCTCTTTCTCTCTCAGTGTGTCTTCTTAGGAAGAGGTGCTCCAGCACTCTGATCATCTCTGTGGCTTCTTCTGGACTTGCTTCAACAGGTCAATGTCCTATGGTGGAGACCCCAGAGCTCAATGCTCTGCTGCAGATGGGTCTTACAATGTTGGAGCAGAAGGGCAGAATCCCTTCCCTTGATCTGCTGCCTATGCTTCTTGTGATGTAGCCGAAGATGTTGTTAGCTTTCTCAGCTATAAGTGCACATGACAGGTCATATTGAGGATCTCATCAACCAACACCCCCAAATCCTTCTCCTCAGGGCTGCTCCCAATCCATTCTCTGCCCAGCCTGTACTTGTGCTTGGGATTTCCCTCATCCAGATGCAGAACCTTCCACTTGGCCTTGTTGAACTTCATGAGGGTCATACAGACCCACCTCTCCAACCTGTCCAGGTCCCTCTGGATCTATCCCTTCCCTCCAATGTGTGATTGCACCACAGCTCAGTGTCATCAGCAATCCTGAGGGTGCACTCTATCCCACTGTCCTTGTCTCCAACAAAGATGTTGAACAGTGCTGGTACCAACATCAGCCCATGATGGACATCACTCACCACTGATTTCCACTGGAACATGAAGTGGTTGACCACAACTGTTGTGGATGGTGGGTGGATGGGGAGCCCTGCAACTGCCCCAAAGTGTCTTCTGAGAAAGCCGCTCTGAGCAGAGCAAAGGGTTACTGTATCCACAATCACACACACACACCACAACCGGGTCTGCACAGAAAGGCAGGAAGGGTCTCCTGTGTAGTGTTCCAGTGAGGTTTATTGTAGACTCACACTGGAGGAGTCCAGGATCAAAAGGGACCCATACCAAAGGGGACCAGGGACAAAAGACCAGAAACAATGTAGGATCTTGGGTTAAGTAGGGTCGGAGACCAACAGTTAGGGGGCAGAGGGGAGGTCCAAGGGCAGGGCAAAGGGCAGTGACCTATAGGAACTGGGGCAAATTACCTAGTGCAACAGGGCACCATGGGAGAAGTCTCCTGTGTAACTTTGGGCTACAGGGAGATTATAAAACATATGGCAGTTTTTCCAAGGCTCCAGAGTCTCCACACACAACTCTTTGAGTGTGATCATCAACTTGATGATCCTGATGGGTCCCTTTGAACTCAACATAAACTATTATTTCTATGATCCAGCCAATTGCTTATCCACTGAGTGGTCCATCCATCCAAACCACTTGGCTCCAGTGTACACTTGAACATGCTGCTCCAGAAAATGTGAAGGAAGTGCAAATGTGCATGTCCAGACTCTCCGACTGCACATGCAGAGATATCGTGGCAGTTTTCCAGCCCTGGATCCTTATGGAGATCATTTACCAGAAGGCAATTCCATCTTCTGCTCTAAACCCAAAATTTTCCACTGGGAAAAAAGACATGCTTTTTTAATACTGTATGAAGTAATGAGATTTACTTTCACTCACAGTGTGTGAGGTATAAAGTGAAAGTAAAATGTCTGATGGGATTTTCCTGGATAGTCTCTGTTGTGAATTCATGTCTGACTCAGAGAAGAGCTGCGTGACCCAGTTCCAGCAAACAGTCCATGGCAAGCTATGATGTACTCGGGCCAAAGGGAATATCATTAATGTAGCTAGCCTTGTCACCTTGAAATTAAAGCACTCCCTCAGGATTTGTGGGGGTCAGTCCAAGTACTCAGCACTGTACTCCACCCTGTAAAGCCTAATAAGACTTTTCCTCTACTACATTTAATTGTTTTATTTTCTCTGTTTCTCTAAACAATTTGGAAAAACGAAATCTAATTGCAAGCCTGTGAGTGAGGTGTCTCAGTTTTCTTAATTTCTGTGATAAAATAAATCTATAGAAACTCAGCACACAACTTACTGCTACAGATGATACTTTATTTTCTCTTTTATTTGAAGAAAATCCTCTGCTTTCTTAGCAAATATATAGCAGTGAAGGCTAATTGTTATTCGTAATTCCCAAGGCTTTGCCCCTATACAGTAATCAAAGAAAATCAACACACAAATCATGCTAATATATGTCTACAGTGTATTTTCATAATTCAGAAATACCTTATTTAATTTCTGGATCAATTGTAGGAATTGGATGTTCTAGTGTGCTTCTGCAATACATACAATAAATTTGTTATTAGTTTTCATGACTACATTTTGTTGTCAAGAACAACGTTTGTGTTATATCTGTATTCAAATGTGAGGAATGCATTTGAATATAGATGTGATATAATAAATAATTTGTGGTTCTGTAAGCAAGAGAAAAAGAATTATTAACACCTCATGACTCTAATATTAGCCAGTGGTACATGAAATAGGCAGCAGTACCAACTGGAGAATCAGTTACACAGCCGTGGGTTGCTATGTCACATCTGTATGCACAGCTGTTTTCCAACATGTGTAATCCAGGTACATTTGACCTTTTCCGGGGCCTGACTGGATTTACCACAGACCTTCAGCATTCAGGATTTGAACGCTGCTGCTAAACTGAAATGGGACCTCTCTGCTTTAAGAACCAAGGATTAATTCTCAGCTCATTAACTTACACATGTAAATTAGACTGTCCAGTCTCCCATCGTGGACACTATGGCTTTCTATCACTAGTCAGAGATGTTTGATAGCTGTAGCAAATGACTGCACAGACCTTGTAGAACAAAAGTTCAAAACCATCATTCAGTTCTTCAGCTGGAACAAGATAGACATGAGAGAGAGAGAGAGAGAGAGAGAGAGGGAGAGAGAAAGAGAGAGAGAGAGAGAGAGAGAGGGGAAAGACATCTTTAGCTGTACCATAGTCTGAACAGTTTTGTTCATCCCAAGAACTCTGTAATTTCAGATAGGATCTTCTCAACCTCTCAAGTAAATTGGATGTTCCCATGAAACCTTCCACTTCCCCTCATTCCCTCTGGAGTGACTGTCCTTGTTGATTTACAGAAATCCTCTCTCTATCCAGGTTTTTAAACCCTATGGGCTGCTGTGAGTTTCTCCAAGTTCCAGTATTAATACTGGATACTTCTAGAATTTCTTTATGGAAGAAATGACCCTCCTGAAACACTAGAGAATAGATTGGTGAGAAAAGGTAAAAAAATACCTTGTTATTAGATATCTATGCACATTTTGATGTGTGATCTTAAAGGACATAAAATAATTATCTTCATATAGTTAAGGAGCATGTAAAAAACTATGGACAAGATAACAGAATGAAGTTGGACATACAACTTAAAATGAAATTTAAGCATTTAATATGACAGATTCCCAGATACAGAAATAAATTGTGTTTTAGGATATTTCTAGTAAGGTTTAGATGGATCCTTTACTCTATTGGAGTGACAGACACTCTCTGAGCTGCCGATGGTGGCATTAGCAGTGATTGTAATAGGGACTTTAATAATTTATAATTATTAAATTATAAATTCAAAATTTATAATTTTGAATGCTCAAAAAAAAAAAAAAGCTGTATATAACTAAATTGTTCATTCTACATGGAGTGAGTAATTTCTAATATAGGAAATTATCTTAATGTTACATTGCAGCAGCTCAGTTGCTGTCACTTCATAATTAACTGCTTGCTATTTAAGTAGCAGATTTCAATGCATTTTATTAGTGAATTACTGATGAATAAACATACAAATGGTTTTTATTATTTTGCTGATAACACACACTTAATGCATTGTTAGCTTGATAAAATGTCTTTAGGGTACTGATGCTGGAAATCTGTTCCCACCCATTTGTCCATTTGTCCTATTCTGCCATAAAAGGTGGAGTCGCAGGATTCTTTTTGATAGGTTTCTTGGACGAAAATAAAACACAAATCGAGCAATATTATATCTGATAATCGTTTATTGATAAAAAAGGGTAAGTGTTCCCACTAAAGAGGGGTAGAAAAAGGACCAGACAGGGAAAAAGAGAGACGGAGAAAGAAACAGAAGACAGGGACAGCGTTACCACAAGAACTCCGGCAGTCTGTCAGCATCAACTTGGCAGCGTGCATGCGGTGAACTGCGGTGTGTCTGCGGAGCTCCGGCGGTGGGCGAGACGCAATTTCTAAACAGCAGCAGGCTGCGTGTTCCTTCCGTCAGCGGAGAACAGGCTGTCACCACAGATGAAGTCCTGGAGCAGTTCCGGGTTCTCAGGTGTGAAAAACGAAATGCAGGCTCCAGAATTTTTAATATAATAATAATAATAAAGGACAATACCAAAGCTGTGCCTTTAACAAACACCTAAAGAGCACAAAGGATGCTTAAAATCAAGGTTTCTATATACAGGTATATTGCTGACATTACATGCATATTCATTACCTTATTCGTTATTAAAACATTCCTGGGAGTTTTTTGTGTTACAGTGGTTCTTTGTGTTTGATTTTTCCCATCTTTGCTTATCTGTATGACATCAATACATTTTATTTCTTCCCGTGATTTAATTCCTGCTGTTTCAAACTCCTCTTGATAAGATAAATTAATGAGTTCTCCTCCCATCCTCTCTGGTACTCCGTGTCACTGTTATGACTTGGACGGGTCAATTAATGGATAATCTTNGTTATTAAAACATTCCTGGGAGTTTTTGGTGTTACAGTGGTTCTTTGTGTTTGATTTTTCCCATCTTTGCTTATCTGTATGACATCAATACATTTTATTTCTTCCCGTGATTTAATTCCTGCTGTTTCAAACTCCTCTTGATAAGATAAATTAATGAGTTCTCCTCCCATCCTCTCTGGTACTCCGTGTCACTGTTATGACTTGGACGGGTCAATTAATGGATAATCTTACACAGTTCTTTTAGTGACACAAAAGCTTTTTCAGGTCTTATGTTTTTGTTAAGGTCTATACATCATATTACCATTTCTATAAGCAATACATAGATATTATATCTATTACACTACTATTTCTAAAAGCAGTACAACACATACTTAAGCTGTGAGATTATATTAACAATCAGCTAAAAAGGAGTTATAATGTATACCGTACCTAAATATTTATGATCAATAACAACATGCAAAAGCCAATACATAAATTCGAAAGCCAACACTATTTAGCCATATTTAACACAGGGTAAGGGCGCCCCACCTGGGGACACGGCTGAGTGCGGGCGGCGGTGGCTGTGGCTGCAGCGCAGGAACCTCAGCCACGGCGGCAGCTGCAGCTGAGTGCGGGCGGCGGTGGCTGTGGCTCTGCCCAGGAGGCACGGGCGGGGCGGCCGGGGCAGGGGCGCCCGCTCCATCGTGGAGGCAGCGGAGCACGGGGACATCCCAGCGGTGAGCCACCTCGGGAGAGCAGCGGAGCACGGCAGGATGGGTGCAAACGGGGAACAAGACCGCAGGGGGAAAAGGAGAGTGGGGAGGGGGCCGACGGACCCTATAGGCGAGCTTTCGTTTTCTCCAAGGTACCCGAAGAAAAAAGGCTGCCGGTGTATTACGGCTAGCTCCTCTTATGCGCCGCAGTCTGACTTCGCGGGCATCTAGGCATTTGCCCCACCGGCAAGTATGCGTGTGTGTGTGTGTGTGCGTGTCTGTGTGTCTGTGTGTTTGTGTGTTTGTGTCTGTATCTGTGTCTGTGTCTGTGTCTGTGTCTGTGTCTGTGTCTGTGTCTGTGTCTGTGCCTGTGTCTGTGTGTGTCTCTATGCCTGTGTCTGTGTCTGTGCCTGCGCCTGTGCCTGTGTGTCGCTCGCAGCCAAATCGGGGAAACTTTCTCTGTCTGCCCTGACTGGCTGCCAGGCGATGCCTCCCTGGGGACAGGGCTGCCAGCACATATACAGCCTTTATAGGAATCCTTCACTTCGTGTATAACATATGTTGAAGCATAAATAAAAATCAGATTGGTCCCTCTCACCATTCCAGCACAATGATCACAGTGGTGATGCACAAAACCATCTTGGCAGCATGAGCATGTAAGAGCAAGGAAGTGAAAGGCGTGGAGGGCTACTTCTAGGAGTCTGCCTTGGGAGAAAAAGTAAGAAAAGGTTTTTATTTACCCTTCTTTCATAAAACATCTACAGAGAGAAATAGATAGATTTGGAATCCTTGTAACCTGAAAAACTTTAAAAGAAGGACCAATACTAGCTGTGGGAAGAGAGTAAAGGCAAGCAGTCTGTATCCTTCCCATAAGGATAAAGGAGTTATACTTTATGTTGTCTTGAACTCTAATGCATAATAAAGCCACCACTGCTTAGCTGCGAAATGTTGGTCAGCTTGTGCAAACTGAACCTTGTCTGATGAAACTTCCTCTAAGAAATTCCTGTAAGAAAGGAGTATTTCATCTCATGAATGAGATTTCATTGTCTTCCAGTGCAAAATTAGAATTTCATACACTCACTTGCATTTAGAGATTCACATATGTATTTTGAAAATGTGCAGGGTATTTGGAAAAAGTATAGGAGTTAAATAGACCACAGGCATGACTGATAATAGGTTGCACTAATAATAAAATCCTGGGCAAAATCAATATTTTTTTTTCCCCAACTGAGACACAAAGAACATGTATATTCTAAGGTAACATGAACTGATTACAATGTTGCAATAAGATAGAAGTGTTTTCTTCAGAGATCCTGAACACATCCCAGGTTGATGAAATGCTTACATGGTTTTAGATCCCACAAAGTGTAAGGGTGAAGTCTCGTCAGCTTCAGCATTGTACAAGAAAGCATTTAACCAGATGAACTTTAGGCAGTTTTCTCATTGCTTTATGCTATAAATCGGCTTCCAGCTATTTTGAAATAAACATGAAAGTTCTCCTTAAGATTAAGGTTAAGATTGCTTTAAAATCAGTAAAGTTAATCCAGCTTCCTCCCTGTAAATGAAATTTAACAGTGAGTGTGTGGTGATGTTAAGTATAAAGTTGATGTGACTCTCGTTAAACCTGTGCTATGTTTTTTTGTTTTTGAAGGTTGACATAATAATTGAGCTTCCTGTAGAAATATATTTCAAAAGTCTCCTTGAAGCTCTGGTTTATTCAGAAATATGGAAGCAGTACACTTTAAAAATCAACTGTAGTTACATGAAGAGCCATTCATTTTGCTAAACAGCTTCTCTGGACATATTTCATATGAATAATCTCTAATTAAGGGGGAAAATCTTCAGTACTCCACAGACTGTACTACACTCAGTAGGAACCATCACTTTCCAAATCCCTGGAGATAATATTTACGTTCAGTGTGATAGCGATGGAAATGCAGTGACAAGGGAGAAGTCCTGGCTGACAAAGCTTCTGAGGATAAGTTTCTGCCAGGCAGCCATCGTGGTGAGCTGCCTGTTCCTGGCCTCCACAGCAAGACTCTTATGCTAAGTTAGGAAGAAAAAGAAATACTTTTTGGATTCTTGCCTTGTCAAATACTTCACTAGAGTAGACCATTTAAAAGAAATTGGCTTCTGATTTGCTACCTAAACATCATTGTAATTTCTTTAAAGCAATTAGAAATACCTCTTTCTGAGGAAAACATTTTTAGTACCTGCATCTATACCCACTAGAAGTTGAGTCTTTTCAATCTGCTGTTGTAACCTTTGCTGCTATTTAATACTATGTTTAATTGAAATAAATATTTTTTTTTTATTTTCTGTTGTCATGATAAGATGTTTGACTCCCATTTGGTAAATAAGGAAAGGAGATCAATTATCATGTTACACTGTGCCACTCCACTGGAGATGCTTCTTCACAAGAGCCAACATCTGTGTAAAACCTTGTGCAGAAAGATATCTCTGCAATAGGTATGAGAAGTTTACTTCTGAGAAGTAAACTTGGGTCACTGTCCTTCCTGGTTTAAAAGACAGATGTATGCCACGGAAGGCAGGAACCTTCTTGGAATAGAAAGGTGACTCCCTTCTTCCAAATTATTACAATTTCAAAATCACTGTGATTTCAGGCAAAAATATGAGAAAAAGAGTAACACTTCTTTACTGGCATACATATATATGTATATGTATATATAAAATATAACAAACAACAAGCCACAAAAACAATAACCCAAGATCTCCCATCTGTCAAGTAAACTTTTCCTGTGGGTGTAGTTATCACCACAACTGGCAGGGGACCCTGTTGGCTACTGGCGAGGCCGAGGGGCTGCGACGGCCTCAGGGGCACTCCCGTGCAAGCTCAGCCACCCCTGACATGGCATGGGAGCCTGGGTGAGGAGGAGGATGGGAGGTGGCTTCTTTTGCAAAATTCCCAGGGAGCGTCTGGTTTGGTACCACTCGTGGCAGCAAGCTAAACTGCAGCAGTAACCCCAGAGCAACAGGCAGGAAGAGGTGGCAAGCTGAACTGTATCCTTGGAAACAGCCAAACACCCTCTGTAACACACATGACTGTTCTCCTCTTCCACGAAACCGAGAAAAGGGACCCAAAGCCAGCACCCTACCCCCTAGGTAAATATTCCAGACTCAGATCCAATGCCTCTTGCAGTGTTATGCCAACTTCTGAAAACCCCCAGACGGAGAGCCCCTTCCTCAGGCAACACTCCCAAACTCTCTTCCTCTTGCAAAGCCATTACAGTGGTATGTGAGAGTGCTTGGCTAACCCTTTTGTTTCTCAACCACTTTGAAAACCATCACCTTTTTACTTCTCCAAAATGCAACAAATGGGAAGAAATTAGTTTGAGAAATCTAACCCACAACAGTGACCATAACTGACATAGCTGAGTTCTACCCTTGCTGGACTTGAATGGCAGTGGAAAAATTGAGTGGCTACTTCTACACCTCATCCTCCAGCTCCAGCATTCTCACAGCAAAATATGTTTCTGGAACGTGCCATAGGTGTCAAAACATGTGCAAAGTAATGAAATAGTAGTAAACATAAATTACCCACGTAGATAAGTATAGCTTTTGCTGCAGAATGATGAAAAGAGACAGAAAATAGGAGGCAGGACTAGCAAAATAGCTGTTTCCATTATATCTCTTCAGCTCTGAGAATATCACTAAAAGGTACAATTGTTCTTGTCAATCATACCTTTGTCTCATTTTGACTAAAACCTTCCACCTACATTACAAATTCACTAGCCATGCTGGTTTTATGACAGGTTTGTTGCTCAAGGAGGGTGTTGGTTTCATCCCTTTTATGAAATCATTCTTTAATCTCAGTTTTTGTGACTATTTTACATGGTAGCATGAAATCATTGAGCTGCCTGTGTGCAATGGTCTCAGGCAACTGAAACAGGATTAAACAAAATAGGTTGTCACTATGAGTAATTCATAACATTTCCTCAATTTGCTTCAGCAGGTTATGTGAGGTCTTACAATGGATGGTGGGACAAATTTTTGGTTATGAGGGCATCGTGCAGATCAGTAATTGTAGGCAAAAAAAGTAATCTCAGGCCTCAACACATGAGTTCAAATGATAAATTCATTACAAAAAAATTATGTCCCCCGGTTCAGGATGAAACTGGGAAGTCTGTACTGACAGTGATTGTGAGCATCTAATCTCAGTGAAACCTAAAAAGAAAAGATTTTCAGAGAGAATATTTCACTTTTTGAAAACTAGATTTAATGAGATTTTCAAGCCTAATGCCATAGGCTACCATGGAGGCAACATTGCCTTGATTTTGCTTTTTATTTCATAACGAAATGTGACTGGAAAATTTTTTTTTGGTTACTTAAAAATACAACTACAATTGAAAAAAAAAAAGGTCCTTTAATGCTTCTGAAAAACACACCCTTTGCACGTTGCAAAAGTAAGAAGAGGAAAAAAAGGCTTGAAAGACTATCGAGCTGTGACCTCTCAGAGAATAAACCATTTTTTGTCTCAGTTACATTTTTGTGTGTGTGTCTGTGTATGTATGTGTCCATACATGGTGGTAATCCAAATGACAAAGTTAATACAAGAGATTTTGTATAAATGATGAAATAGATTTTTAGTAAAAAAAAAAAAATTCCATCCCCAAATATGATTAGTCTCATATAGAAGTTTACATATGATTGTAATGAACTCGAAATAAAGAAGTAGTAATGTGGTTTTTCCACAAAAAATAGAAAATAGCAGCGTGCTTATGAAGCACAGGTATTATTGAGTCATTTCTAGAACACTACGATATTTCCTATGCAGAGATGAATTTCAGATTAATAAATTATTTGTCTTAAGAAATCCAGAGCTTTGCTGACTGTGTTAGAGATCTGACAATGGCCAACTGTTTCCTCAAAAATATTAATAATTGATCATAACCCACAGTGTTAGTTTTGTTGTTTGGGGGAGTAGAGCAAGGGAAAAAGAACAACTGATTACACACAGCAGCCACTCCCCGCCAAAAAAAAAAAAAAAAAGAAATTAAAGATTATTTGCAATCCTGGGCTGTACTTGAAAAATAATTCTGATCACTGGGAAAAAATTACAATATTGCATTTGCCATTTTCCAAATTAAAATTTCTGGAAAGTAAAAAACATTTGTTTCCAAGTGATGTTATCATTAGAAACTAATCTATACTTTATGTAAGCTGGGTGGTAGTGTTTGGTTTGGGTTTTTTGGGTGTTTGTTTACTTTTTTTAGAGAAAATGATTAGATTATAAAACAAAAAGACAAATATTCAATTTTGTAGGTTTGATTTGTCCAGAAACAAAATTTAGGATTACAAATAAATCTGCAACAAAATATTTATCTTTGGTGACTGCCACACTATCTCTGCAAATTCTGTTTGAACAAACACTTTTAGTTTTGTTATTTCTTAGGTGCTATTGTGCCTCCTGCAGAAAGAAATGTGTGGAAAAACCATTAAATTTGAAAAAAAAAATTAGAACTGAGCCTCTATATCATCCAAATGTGTTGTCAAGCATGCTATAAAAACAACCCAGTTTTCTTCTCCCTAAACACCAATACTTCAGTGGCTATGTAGAAGCTTTGGGAAGAATAGATTCTTTTCTACAGAGAGGTAATTTTCAGCTTATTGTGCAGTAAACTAAATTTATAGCTAGGTGTTGATTGGAGGGAACCACTGAAGTGTTCAAGCAGCTTTCTTTCAATGTAGTTGAGGTATTACCTGGTAAGGTAATATGAGGAACAAATAATTTTATAGGGTCATGACCTTACTGCACTATCTACAGATAAAGATTAAAATGAAGTAGAAAGGCAGCTATTTAGACTGGTAAAATGATTTTCTTTCTTTCCCTTATGTATCATACTTGTTACCTGTGCACATTCTTTCTCCTACACTGGACATTTTTAATCTTTTTTTTTTCTTTTTTAACATATGCTTTTCAAGGTCTTCTATAGTCCTTTATTTTCCATACATGTCTGTCTTGTTCTCTAGGAGACTGCAAATGCTTTGTAAAACCTTCTTTCTTCTTCATCAGTATTTTAAAGGAGTGAGGTGCTTGGGCAGAGCTGTTTGCAAGAGCTGTTTTGAACCTGAGTCAGTCTTGAAATCTATTTCTGAAAGTCTTGGGGTGTGTACTTGTTATGGAATGTAGGAGATAAAAGTGTGGCATAATGGCTTGGCATACAAGTTCATGGTCCTTCCTTTTCCTTCCTGACAGGGACACTATGCCACACTTTCATATTTGGGATTTTTTGGGTTTTGTTTGCTCTTTTTTTTCTTGTCCAAAACAAAAAGCATTTTAAACCAAAAAGCATTTCAAATCAATAATCAGGATTTAACTTGGAGAGACATGGATTTGATGGATGGACCACTCAGTGGATAAGGAACTGGCTGGATGACCACACACAAAGAGTTATGGCCAATGGCTCATTGTCCATGTAGAGACCAGTGATGACTGGGGTCCCTCTGGTCATTGCTGAGGCTGATTCTATTCAACAGCTTTGTTGGTGCCAATGGACACTGGGGTCACTGATGACACCAAGCTCTGTGGTAGTCACATGCTGGAGAGAAGGGGTGGATCCAGAGGGACTGGGACATGCTGGAGAGGTGAGAACTGCATGAAGTTCTGTGGAAGTCGGTGGTACCTGAGAAGCATTCCCTGGGTTGGGGAGACA
>VYXF01005537.1:171601-208520 GCA_013397295.1 Polioptila caerulea | reverse complement strand
CGCGGCTCTGGCGGCTGTGCACTCTCGTCCGGCTGCCTTCGCTCCCGGGGCTGCGGAGGGCCCTAAGGAAAGGGGGCAGGGCGGGTGGTCGTGTAGAGCTGGTGCGGTGAGGGGGAAGGGGGTGTCTCAGAGCCCCTGTGAGGGGGGTCACGGGGATTACGGGGGTGCGCAGAGACAGGAGCTGCGTTGTGAGGCCTCCTGCCAGCGCTATTGGAGAGTTTTCTGGGACAGCAGTGGGCAAGAAGGTCCTTTAAACGTGGTGATAATGAAAATAATGCTCTTGTAATGTTATATTATACCAAGTGGAGACTTCAGTATGTTCTACGCCTGTGTGCCCAAACAAGTGTCTCTTGCACAGGGAGTAACTTTTCTTGTAACCAAACGCGGACCAGCACTTAAACACAGTGGCTTTCTGTGAGCACAGTGCTCGGAGTAGGCAAGCCCTTGGGAGTCAAGACTCTCTTCCTTAAGCGAATGAAATCTGGAACTGTTGTGATACTTTTCCTATTTTTCCTTTTGGAGCTGTTATCCAAATGCACAAGAAACAGCATACTTTCAGTTTTTAATGCAAAATGTAGTTATTCTCTAGAAGACTGCGAAGCAAGATGCAAAAGTGGACATAACTATCATCTTGTATCACATATGAATACTGTACAGCATTAGAACTTGCAGAAAGTAATGTCTGGTTGTTAGTGAACTTCAGAAATTATATTATGTCAGCCTATGAAAAACCCACATAATTGTCTTAAATGCTGAATTCTTGGAAGTGAGTAGGTTTGGATATATGAGAAACAAATAAATGATGTTCAATGACTGTATAAAAGATTACAATTTTGTGTATGGGTGGCTAAGTAATGCAGGGGATGAGAGTGGTGCTTTTTGATTGCTCTTGTATTTTACTCATGTGTGATGTTTTCCTGTCCTGTGATAGGTTTTGCTGGATACGCAAAATCAGTATTAGAAAACAATGTCCCTTGACTTTGATAGTGGGGCTCTACAAACTCAACATGAAGATGAAGACTATGACCAAGAAGATTATGCAAGAGAACAAGAGGTGAAAAAGAATTAAGTAACTTAGTTACTTTCAAATTTAGCTTCTTCCTATCTTTTAAGTGTTTAAAAGGAAAGAAAAAGGTTTACGTAGTCTGGTAAGAGCAAAAGAGGGTACAGACAGTGTCACTCTTGAAAAGCAGAAGAAGTAAAGTTCAGTTGTGTTTTAGTTGTGGTGGTATTACTCCCTGTGTCCACTTGCTTGGTCCAGAGAAGACCACTAATCATTGCATTGATGACTTCTTGAACATAGTTCAAGTGATAGTAATACTGACTGGCAAGTTCTTGTCTGGATTTCCATCCAGACTTCTCAGAAAGATCATGTTGTTAATGTCCACTGCTTCTCTTGCCTGGAACTTAGAGAGGAGAAACCCTGGCATGATCAGTTTGCAGATCATTCTTTGAAATAAGTCTGTCCTGGGACATGTCTACTAGATGGCATTTCCCTTACCTCTTTCTGGTGCAGCTCTTTTCTTAACAAGAATTTGGCAGAAAAATCTCAGAATTGGTACTCTGGTCTGGTTGGTACTCTAGTAAGCATTCTGTGGTGTAAGTCTCTCTGGGAATTCCAGTGTTGTGAATTCTTCCTTGGAGGAAGAAAAACAGGATTTTGTGCAAGTGGCCTGCTTTGTCAATGTTTTTGGGCTGAACTTGTATTAATTTTCCTGAAGAGCATATAATGAATGTTGTTTGTTTTATTTCAGTTGCAACAGTTGTTGACTGACCTTCCCCATGATATGCTGGAGGACAGTGGAGACCAACTCTCCAGTTACTCAGACTGTAGCATTCAGGAGACTGAGGAGCAGTAAGGCATTTGGCACCATCTTTTTATTGTTTATGTTGTGCTTTCAAGAATAGAGCAAAGTCTGAGTTGATGAGGTGTGTGAAAGCAATCCAAGTAAAAGGGGAGTTGTAGTGCAATTTGCAGTAAACTGGATGTGCCTTATTTTAAGAAAAGATGTTTTGTTTTTTCCCTGAAGTTATTAGTGTGTAGTTAAGCTGCCTGTGTCTCTCTAGGTCACGTGAGCCTGGGAAGCTTGATGGAAGGTGGAACAATCATCCATTGATCAGTGATCCTCCAAATGTAAGCTTGTATGAGCAGGGATGTAATTATTGCTTGTTCGTAATAACATGCTAAATATTGTTTAAATTCATTAGAGAAATACATGTAGGCGGTGTGTTTTGGTATTCATTTGAAATATTTCTAACTTGTGGGCTGGCAACCTCAGAAAAAGGAGGGTGGGGTGAAACCTGAGTTTTGAGAGAGCAATTCTAAACCTCAATATCCATTCATAGGGCTATGAACAAGGACAAAATCTGTACCCTGAACAATTCTTGTGTGACCAGCAAACTGATCATGTTGAAAAACGTGGGAAGAATTGGAATGGCCTACATAATGATGAAGAGAAGAAACATTTATATAATGTTAAAGAAGATTACTGTGGCCAGGATGGCCAAGATGATCCAGATGATGTGTATCTTGGTAGAGATGGGTTTAATTCTCCAAGTTGCTACCAAGAGAACAATGTGTATGATCTCCCTGAAAACTTCAGGCCTTATACAAATGGCCATAAACCAGAATTTAACAATCAGCAAAATAAAATACTAAATTTTTCAGATGATCCAAAGGAACATCTTAAGGTATTTTAGAAGCTGACACATTTTTCTGTCTTTTGGAAAATTTTCACAGGTCTCTAGCTGTTCATAGTAATACTTCTAAATGCCTTCAGTCTCCTGCAATCAGTTCAAACAGTGATGAGAGGCTTCTGTAGGCTATTTAAAAATTACTGAATTTTCGTATGTTCATGTTAGGACTTTTTTTCTTTCTCCTGTTGCCTTGGTAGAATTCCATAAGGTAGAATGAATGTGATTCACTCAAGTGTGTGCTTACTCCATTTTAGTTAACACTTCACTGCTTTTCTAGGGTGGAAGCTTTAATGAAAAATTTTATCTTGCTTAAATGATGTGCTGGATTGGAGCCTGAGAATGAAGAGCTACTTACCATAACTCTTCTTAATGTCAACCTGTAAAGTGAAAAATATTTTTACTGAGCCAGGCTACAGTTTTGGTTTTAATTTATTTTCTCTTATGTCTATATGTCACAACAGCAATTTGTTGCATCTGATGTTGTCAATGGCCAATCACCAGAATCTTACAAAGTGACTTATAAACCATACCAAAATGGCATTCATCAAAATATTCCTGGAATCCAAGAAGGAAACAGAAGAAATGAAGTGTTTGAAGATTTGCAACATGAATTCTTGGGCACTGATGAAAGTAAGTGTTTGATGTTTAGAATAATATAATATTCAATAATAATATAATATTCAAATAATATTTTGAAATAAACTTGTGTAAAAAGTTCACTGGAAATCAGCAATAGAAAACATGTTGGTTTCAGTAGTTTTTCAGTAAGAGGACAACTAAAAGTATGTTGAAGTATATAATCTTCTGTATTTAGAAATGATCTCTATTTGTTCAGAGTATATGAGTTTTGGGCATTAAAAATGTAGTTTTGACTTATGACACTGAAAAATTATTTCTAGTGGCTTGATGTCAAACCTTGTGGACACTTTGTCTCCTGCCATAATGTTGGACAATCACGACTCACTGTATCTTAGGAAGTGAATTCTGAGTGATGCCACACTGGGCTTTTCTGTTAGGTACTCTTCAAATGACAGAACTACTTGGTTAGGCCTCTTGTAAATTTTTAGTGACCACAAGTCTATGAGTTCACAGCATGTCAACTTTTATCTGGACTTGCTGTTAGGTTGGAATTGCAGTTTGCACAATCCTTCAGCCATTGCTGTCAGAGCAATTTATGTGATGCGAATCAAATGTGGATTAAAAAAATATTTTGTGCACCAGCAATGAACTTAGTGCTATAAAAAAAGTATTTTGGACCAGGGATTACAGTGAGGACTTTCTTGGTATCTGTGCTCACTTGTCTGTGTGCTGTTTGAAATTTGGCAGATTCTTCAGAAAATATGCAAATTCTTCAACTTCAAGTTCTAAATAAAGCACGGGAAAGACAACTGGAAGAACTTAATGAAAAGCTAGAAAAGAGTGCACAGCAGATTAGGTATTTGAGTCATCAGCTTTCAATGGTCAAAGGTAAAATGTTTTGTGCTAATTCTTAGATTTTATTCATATCTAGCAACTTTTTAATTCTGAGATTGATTAAGAGAGGGTCTTTGAAGGTATTTATCATATTTATAAGCTTAATTTGGGACTATATGCGTCTAACCCTCTTCCCCCAAACATTAAGTAAAAATTTCTGGATTAGTGCCTGACTGCACAACTGTCTTAACTTTTACTGTATTTTCATAACCACAGTTTTCCAGAGTTCCCATGTGTCAGGCATCACAAATGTACAGAGAAGTTTGCCAAAGCAGTCTTTTAAAAGTCAGGGGGAAAAAAAGTTGACACCAAAACACCCAATCCCCAATACGAGAAGTGGACTTCTATGAATTTATTTTTTTTTTTGGTGCTGTCTGGTTTAACAGGCCATTTTATAGACTGTATGTAGAGAAAATCTATTTCAAAACCTACAAATTCTGTGGTGGAGACTGATGATTGTCTTAGTTTCCCATTTCTTGTAGGAACAGACAATAAAAAAGTAGTAAACTTAGAGAATTAAGACTACAGTTTGTAGAATGCAAAAGAAGCAAAGGAGAGAGAAAAGTCCAACTGTCAACCATTTGGCTGTGTCTTGGCTGTCCCTCCAGAGGACTCTCCCTTTAAAGGGCCTAAGGGAGGATGTGAGATTCTCCTACTGCCAGGATGGGGCTTGTACCTCCAGGGCCCTACTGGAAACAGTGTATTGGAGTGCTCCCTTCTGCCAGGAGGAGGCAGGGGTTACTGGATGGAGACTGAATGTTTTTGTTCAGTCTTCTGTTGTTCACAGTATGAGGGAGAGTGAATGGTTCTGTAGAGCAGGTACTGAACAGGCATGTTGCATGAAGTTCTTGGGTGGCTGGCCACGATTCCCACACAATTATGTCTCTTTCTTCAGATGAAAAGGATGGTTTGGCTCTTAGTCTTCTTGAGTCTCAGAAACTCTATCAGAATGGAAAGGAACGGGAAATGCATCTTGAAGGTCAAATCAAGGCCCTTGAAACTCAAATTCAGACTCTTACTGCCAATGAGGAGCAGGTACTGTAAATATTTTTAGACTGTTTATTGTGGAAGATATCTACAGTTAAATGTGGGGTGCATTTGCATTAAACAGAAGTGCTAGTCTCTTGAAATACTGGTCACGATTATTGCAAATGCTAAATACATGATGGAGGGGTAGGATTCATTGGTTGAAAATACAGTGTATGAAAACACAGGACAATCTGAGGACTTGTGGCAACTCTTGCACAAAAAAAAATTGAACTTATGTACAGAATATTGGAGCAACAGTGAAATAAATGTATATAACTAGGAACTGCTGTAATACTGTTCCTACAGATACTGAAGCAGTCCAAAGTGGCAGAGGTGGCCATGGAAAGCATGCAAAAGCAGCTGCTAGAACTTCAGCGATCAGATGCCCTCCAGCGAGCCAGAGAACAACATGAGGCCATTGTTTCTGCACTCAAGCAGAAGTATGAGCAGCAAATATTGTCATTAGAGCAGAAACTTGATACTACACAATCTGCACTCCGAGAGCAGGTGAGAAATTATTTTAGGATGCTGAGTACTGTACTGGAGAGACTGTAGAGCTCCCCGTGTTTCCCAAACTGCATGACCTACAATTCTAATAACTCCTTCTGGAAGCTGCTAAGAAAGTGGAAAGTCTCAGCATTATGGGTATGTCTTCATAAACACCTCCAGGCAGTTGCAAGTTCACATTGTGAGTTTGTACGCAGCAGATGCAGAGGAGGCAGGAATTCATTGTCTTAATTGCTCTCCTGAGCTTTCCTTCTGTGCACAGTCTTTTTTTTGAAAGAGTTCTGCAAATAACTCTGGGAAAGAAAAGGAATAATTAAGAAATAACATATTCTTGCAAGAAAAAAACAAGAAAATCTTGTTATTGAATGGTCTGTTGCCAAGATTTGGTCTCAAAATGCTGAAGGATGACTAACCACTCAACAGTGACTTTATTTTAGAAGTAAGGATTTAAAAGTAGAGGAGGGGTAAAAGGCTGTCTTTAAGATGGAGTTTGGTGTCCATTGGGTCCATGGTTGTAGAGGTTACTGAAATGATTCTACTTGACATGCCATAAGAATCCATTCCACTATTAGAAATATTCAAGCAATGTATTCCAGGCAGGTCTTAATAAATCTTCCTCTTATTTCACATAAAGAAAATAAAACTAAATTTCTCTAATTATCGTCTCAACATATAGAAATAGATGGGTTGTATACTTGGAAATGTAACTGGTACTTCCTTCTAAACAAAATGCACTGCTAAATTTTTGTCTGCTAGTACCACAACAAAGCTTATAAAACTTTGTTTCTACTGTAAAATATATGGTAGCATGTTTGGTGTATTAAAGAGGGAGGTCTTCTGTTTTTTGAGAGAAGATAGAAAAATCAAAAGATGTAAATACAAGGCACTGTGCTTCTCTGTGTAGGTCTGTGTAGGTAACGAAGTAATGCCATATAAGTGTCTACTTTGTATATCCTGTGAAAAAGAAACTACTGTTCCTCTTTTACAGAGTATTGGCACTTCCTAGCTTGGCCTAAGCTCAGTTAAAATAAACTGACTTAAGCTTGATATAATGTGAAGGCTTGTGGTTTTTTTTTCTGCAATAGACTTAAGTGTATGTGATTAATTACAGGAGATAATCTGATGTGCTGAAAAGTAAATGCTCTAGAAAATATGAAATGATTCTCATCCATGTATGTTTATATATGAGTACAATTACTGCCCCCCAATGCAAACTGAACTTTGATGCTGTAGGAGGTCACTTGTCAGCCAAGGATAATGTTTGATCTGTGATAGATTCAACTGTCTTCTACCCCTTTAGGTATCAGATTGATTATTTTTCTCCTTTATCCTGTATATATTGACTTTTTCTGTATCTGAAACTGTTCTAGATGGTTAAATGTTTGTAAAACAAGTAAAAATACTCTCTTCCTAGAAAGAGCTTTGCAAAAATCTAGGAGAGCATGTTAAGCAACTTGAAAAATTGCTGGAAGAAACCAAATGTGAAAAAACTGAAATAATTAATCGACTGACAAGAAGCCTAGAGGAAAGCCAAAAGCAATGTGCAAATTTACTGCAAACAGGTCAGCCTTTTACTCATACTATTACCTTTCCTTGCAGAAATGTCTTCAGTTTTTCTAAATATGAAATTGGATGTCAATGTTTCTATGGAAGTGCAATCAACATCAAGCTACTTGTGTTCTAGACTGTTTCCTACGCAGTGGATTAGTCAGACCTAAAGTTAAGTCTAGGCTAAGATGTAAAAACCAAATAGAAATGAAAGCAAACACCTCTCCAACCCCTAGCAACAGTGATTTGAGTGTTTTCATATGTATTTTGTGCTGCATATGTGTGAACCTTGTTTCATAGTAAACAACAGGGTTTGGTTACTTAATTTTGTATTGATGTGCTTGACTTGAATTGCCATTCTAAATTCAAGTCTTAGTGAGAAGAATTGTTTTGGAGCTGGAAGCTGATTCTTGGAAATCTGTATCATAGAAATAGATTGTGAAATGTTTTGCAATTTGTGTGTTTGCCTTTTGCCTACCTTCACACATTGAAATCTTTTGATAGTAATGTATTTAGTAGCTGCTAGCAAGCTCAAGGAAATAGAAACATTAATGTCTATTGCCAGAATCAACATGGCTATTTTTAACAGAGATCTTTCTTCAGATTGCACAGACTTTGTTGCATATTTATGACTTGCTCTTTTTCTCCCTTTTCTCTCCTACAATAGGCTCAATGCAGGAGACAAATCAGTTACGGCTTCAATTGCAACAAGCTCAATCTGCACAGATGATAAGCAACAACATGAACAAGGCTTTGCAGGTTAATTTTATTGAAAATTTTATGTTTGAATAAAATGTTTTCATTTGTTGGGGGGGAAATTATAACTAGGAGGTTGGTGGTTGAAACACTTTAAATTTTGGAGGGAAACAAGTAAATTGTCTTTGACTACTTCCTCTCCCAGTATTGCATGTTGGACTTCCTTCCACCTCACCAAATTAAAACACAGTTGGGTAATTGTATTGGCACAAATCTGATCTCATACTTCTGTCCAATCTGCTTTTGAAAAAAAAAAAAGAATGCAAATTCAGTGTGCTGGGAGTCTTGTAACTTAATAAGGAGAGACCATGTTCTGAAATTTATCTTTTGTCAGCAAAAGGGAGTGCTAGGAAGTCCTCTGTAAAGCATGAGTGGAAGTCTGTGTTTCCAATTCAGTTCAGGTATTTGATTTAAATCTGTTATCTTGGAAACTATGAATCCTACTAAGTACTAGAGTAACAGCTGTTTCTCCAGGTATGTACTTTTCTGTTGTCATCCATTTTGCTATACAAGGACAGCAGGAATGCAGAAGAGCAAAAGAAATAATACTTCATAGACGGGCTGTAAGAACAATAGGGAATGTTTCTTGTGTATTTTAATGAATTTGTAGTTTTAACATGTGCTTTGTTAGAGGTATCAGAAATGAAAGATGACAGTATAAATAAGTTAATGCTAGACAATTCAACTAAATACAGCTAAATGTAACTATATTTAGAAGGAAGAGCTCCATGTATTTGTTTTCTTTGGAAGGGTTATCATGGGCCTGATATGTTGGCTTGGAGTATCTCTGGTTAGTGTAATTTTTTTTCTGTTTTTTCCTTTCAGGAAGAATTAATGGAACTGAAAGAAGAAATAGCTTTGTATGAATCTGCTGCCAAGCTTGGAGTATTTTTGAATGATGCAGGTGGAGAGCGGCATATGAGCCTGGGTGATTCTTATGTAGAACTTGGAATTAAAAAAATCACAGGGAAGAAGCCAAGCTTCTGCAGGTATTGGTATTGAGTGATTCTTGAAAAGAAACAAAGATTTTAAATCCTCAAGAAATTATGCAAGTTATGTGTAAAAAGAGGGTTCTACTGGAACAACACCTAGGTTTTTGATAGATATTTGAAATCCTGCTTGTATTGCCAGGTAATCTGAGAAACAGAAAAACTGTACTAATACCATAAATTGGTTGCCTAATTGCTGTTTATTAAGTCTTCAGATTTTATAGGGACTATATTACTGTTCCTTTAATTGTATTAATTATATTAATGGATACTTTTTTTGCTCAAAGACTCCACACAGTTGTTTAAAGCTAAAGCTGTCTTTTACTTCAACCAGTTGAGTTGTTTCAAAACTCTTCACATCGTGTCAGTATGATTTTGTGAGGAAACAGGTGAATTAACAAGTTCTCTGTAAATTAATTGCAACTTGATGGAAAAGCTGTGATATTCATGTCCTCTTATGCTTTTTACTATTGCATCTTAGACATCCTGGTATTTCTGGTAGCATTAGTTGCTCTTCTCTTTGCTACCACTGCCTTTCAGATAAATGTGTTTTGTCTTTTAAATACTGAACTGGTTATGTCTTTCCTGATAGTGCAATACAGAACAGAGACATGGATAAAGAACTCTCTAAAGATGAAATTATTGTAGAATTAAAAGCTGAGCTGGAACGTTTATTGAGCAGTAATAAAATGAAGAGAAACCAGATTACTCAACTACAAAATAGTCTTAAAGATTGCCAGAAGACACTAGAGGAATACAAGCAGTTGAAAGCAGAAAAAGCCTCAAGAGATTCAGAGGTTTGTTCTTTTATACTTCTTTAGAACTCAAGTATTCCTGGTTTTGGGTGAACAAAACCAACATTTAAACTTCTTATGAGAATAGATAAAAAACTTATGCATAGCTGAACAATCATAGCAACTCTGCTTTTGTATCTGTGGTTGAAAAGAAAACAATTGAGTAGCAGAACATTGGCAGCATATGCATTAAGTGAGTCCTAAAATGGTGACTTAGATGCTTGAGAGTGCTTAGTGTCTGCCCTACCTTTGTTAAAGGTAAATTTGATTGGAAAAAGATGGTTTTCTTTAGCCAAAAGGACCTTGTGGTTTCTCCAAGAGGGCTCATAGTACCATTAAATTATGCAAATTGAACATGTAACAGATTGCCTTTAGAGGGCCTTCATGGTGTAATTTGATCAACAAGGAATCTCCTTGATATTGCATCCCTCTTCACCCCATTATTGCCTTCCCTCTGTAGACTGATCAGACTTGGTGACCTGGATGAGGGATAGGAATACCAAGTGCATGAGAGGTGTGCTCCCTGTTGGATGACTGCTGTCATTCAACCTGCAAACAGAAAATCATTGTGGGTGTACTTCTCCAAAGCTTCATGATACTGAGTTTTAAGAACTAATCTAGAATGGCAGTGGTACTGTGATCTTGCAATACAATAATTTCCTGTTTTTTTAATTTTTTAAGTACAATTTTTAGTCAACATCTCAACTTTTTTAAGCATTAACTGCTGAATCATTTGTATATTGAAAGATATCATCTTAATTTTATTTATTTTTAGCCTGTCACAAATTTGAAGGATGCTTCTGATAATCTAAAGGAAGAAATTCTGAGACTCAAAAAGGCTAATGAGGCTTTGCTACAGGAAGTTAAGGTAAGCCTGAGATGCTGCTTACCACTACGGAAAAAAAATTCACAAAAATCCCCCACCCCGTGCTAAAAACCTGTGATTAGAAAAGGTTCTTACAACTCTGTATTACTTGACCTTTGTTTGTTCAGGCCCATACTACAACTATTGAAGTACTGAAGGAAAATGAGGAAAAACTGCAAAGCTTAAATCAGGACCTCTGTTGTCAGATGAGAAAGATGGTTCAGGATTTTGATCATGATAAGCAAGAAGCCATTGATAGGTAAGTCTGTTAACTTAGTTTAGTTTATTTATGGATTTTTGCCCTGCACACATCATCTTGTTCCAGCTATCAGGTACAAGAGGAGGTCCATGTTAGAAAGGTATTTTCTTACAGAAAAGTTGAACCTAGGTAGTTGAAATCAGGTATTTATCTTTCCTTTCTTGAAATTGTAGATGTGAAAGAACTTACCAGCAACATCATGAGGACATCAAAGCACATTTTGAGAAAGAGCTGATGGAGAGATTTGCTGTGGAAAAGCAGCAGCTTGTTCAAACTTCTGAAGAGACAATCTCACAGTTAAAGTAAGACTTACCATTATCTCCAGTTTTAATGAAACTTTCATATTTTCTGTCTGACCTTCACTGCTAGTTACACTTATTCTAAAGTTGCCTTGCTGTCCTGTGGGGCCAGTGGATAAATAATCTGTCCTTTGAAGGGATAACATAGAGGAGCTGAACAAAGAGATTACTGCGGTGAAGGAATGTTACATTGGAGTTTGTCAGGAGAAGGACACCTTGGAAACTACTTTAAGACAGAAATTTCAACAAGAGCAGCAGCTGAAGGAAGAGAAGGTACAAATGGAAATGCCTATAAACCATATAATTTCACACTGTTTTCAAGATGTAATATTAATTATATTGCAGAACCTACTTGGAAGAGATGTGGCTGTATCAGAAAGTCCATATCTATGACTTACTGGTTTTTAAATTAAGCTGATGTTGTGTCCTGGGCTTTAAAATATTGTAGAAGTAACTCTTTCCTATAGCTGTTTGTTTTCATATAGTGAACTTGCATAATTCTGACTTCTGAGGATGCTTAGTTAGCAGTATGAGCCTTTATATTCATAACATTTTCAAAAAACCCTGAATGATGACACAAGTTTAATTTTCCCGATGTAAAACTGATCTAAAAAGTACTATTTCTTTTTTTTAAGTAGTAATGAATTTGGACTGATTTGATTAAAAATTTTGCTTTTCTGTGGATATCTGTGTGCAATGACTGAACTAGATCAACTGTCTGGGTAAGCAAGTACAGTAAATCTTTGGTCTTAGGTGTCATCAGTAAGATCAGTGCACAGCCCCTAGAGAGTTAATCACGTGTCTCATGTGTTCTCATTGAGCAGTTGTTGTGCCTTGGAGAATGCTTCATTTATTTATTTTTGGTCTAGCTCAAGAAACAGCTACTAGAAGAAAAAGAAGTCTCCCTTAAACTTCTGAGGACTGAGCTTGAAGAGGAACACATCAGGTCTATGATAGCAGCAAAGAAGCAGTGGCTGGAAGAAAAAAACCAGCAGGTTCAAGAGGAAGTTGCTTTAGCCGAAGTTCACTGGGAAAAGGAAGAAAAGGAGGTGTGAAACTTAGATCAGGGAAATTTCTTTTTTTTGTTGTTGTTGTTTTGCTGTTTATTTTCAGAAACAGAACTTTAGATTTATGTGCTGTTATTCTGCCACTGGAAGTTTTAAAAGCCTCCAAAGAAGTCATTAGGTGTTATATATGCTTCATATTTTTTAAAGAAACCCAAAGCCTAAATCTTGCAAAGCAACGAACAGAATACCCTGAATGTCACAGCTGGTAATAGGCTGGAGTTTTCCACCCTGATGCTTCAGTGCAGGTTATATTTTCTGTTGTTGCACTCAGGTATCCTGTAGAAATCCTTTGTGTATCCTATCCCATAGAGGAAAGCTCTGATGAGTCACCAAACTCTTTCCTGTCTGTGCATGGGTTTGTTCTTTTCCTGTTAAGGAGGATCATGAACAGTGTTTCATTTGCTGAACACCAGTGAAATCTGTTTATTTAGACACTGGGAAGATTTTCTTTAAAAAATATTTTTTTCCTTAGAATAAAGAACAAGTCTTTCCCAAATTAGAAAGAGAATGGCAAACTAGGCTGGAAGAAATGAGAAGAACTGTAGTTGAATGTAATGATTGCAGCTGCCAAACTGACCAAGTTACAGGTGTGGATGAAGTTTCAACTAAGGAGTTAGAAGGGACTGTTGAAGACCAGAGGCTGCAGATCCAGAAGGCTCTGAAAGAAAATGCAGCCTCTGAGGAGGCCTTAAAAGAATTTGAATTAGAACTGGAAAATAAATACTGTAAAAATCTTGCCAGCCAGGTAACAAATAATTGTTCTGTCTGCCTGGAATCTGTGAAACTGCTGTGTCCAATTAAGTCACCTGAAAAAATAGGAAGTGAACTCCTCCACTAACTTCCTCTTAAGTTTAGTATTCATATTTGCTGCATTAGAAATAGAGATTTTTAAAAAGTTCTGAATAAACTGTAGCATGAGGCTTGTTTTTCACACTGTTAAACTAATTTGAAGGAGTTTTAATCAGAATTGAGCAACACTGACTTAGATTTTATACCATTTTGTTAAAAGTAAATTTAGTATTTTTAATTTTGGCATAATTTTTGCATCAAGAAATGCATGAAGTGCTGCTGGTCTGATTCTTTTAATTTCTGTAAGCCTAGGCAATCCAAACTGAAGTCTGTTCTTGCACTGTTACATGAGAGTAATAATAAAAATGTAATCAGTGTACCTACCTACTCAAGCAGGTTTTTTATTTGTTTAAAGGTAGATGCAGCTTTAACCAAAGCTCATGCCAAGTGGCTGCAAGAGTACAAACTAAATCTAAAGATAGAAAAAGAAAAGTGGGAAAAGGAACGCCAAAAGACTACAGCAAAGCAGGTAGCCCAAAATACTACTGTATGTGTTTTGATAAACAGCTAAGTCTTCCAAATCCCATGTATTACTGAGGAATGAATGTAGACATGGGCACAGGGAGTCACTAAGGAAGGATGTTTCTTGTGTACTCTGCTCCACACCCATTTTTTGCCTATATAGGTTTGATTTTTATTAAATAAATTGAAAAGATCTCCAATAGATTTTTAATGACTCAGAGTTACATTTTGTGTGTCTATGAATGTGTGTGTATATTCCTAATGACTCTGTTGTATATTTGCCAGTTAGCCCTGGTTCTCTCAGCTGCTGAGGAGAAATGGAAGAAAGAATATGAAAGTGCAGAGAGATCTGGACTAAGAGTTAAAGAACTTGAAGAAAAGATAATTTCTCTGAGGAGGGAATTGGAGCTAAAGAAAGAGGAAATCCCTGCAGCTGTCAAAGCAGAGCTAGCAAAAGCCCGTGTGCAGTGGAACAAAGAAAAGCAAGAAGAAATTCTGCAAATACAAGAGCAAAATGAGAGAGACTACCAATCATTCTTAGATGATCATAGAAACAGAATTAAAGAAGTCCTTGCAACAGCAAAGGAGGACCTTGCAAAGCAGAAGAATGATCTCTCCATTCAGAAAGAAGCAGAAATAAAGATGTTACTAGACCAAAAGCAGCGAGAATGGGAGGCACAGGAAGCCAAGAGATTGCAGGATGAAATGAATCGGTATGAGGAGAAGACTCTGGTTGAACTGGAGTATTTGTTGAGTGAAATTCATGAAGAACTAGTCAAGTGCACACAGAGTAAACATTGGAAGGACAAGTGTTTTGACTCTCATGTTCAATTAACCAGTCAAGGCAAAGACAAACTGAAGGCTTGTTTAGAAAAGGCCTATAGAACCACAGTCTGCACAATTCTGGAAAAGAAAGAGCAAGAATGGAAAGAGGTAATATTTCTGTAAATTATAACTGCCACTCAAAAAAGGGATTTGAGAAGTCAGTCAGACCTGTTCTCTCCCATGAAATATCCATATAATTATGAGGAATAGAAAATTCAATGTTTGTGTTCATTGGTAAGTGTACTCTAAAACTAAAAGGAGGCTAAATCTACCATTGGCAAGTGAAAAGGGAAAGGATGTAGCTTTGACATCTTCAGTCTTTAAAGAAGAGAAAGTCAGGCTGGGAATGTAATTTATGCAAAGACTTGTAAATTAAGATTAATGCACCTGCTGAAGGTTGGGAGCTTGTTGAGGGCTCCTTGTAATCTCTTAGATGGGCTGTAATGACAGAACCATTTTTGCATAGCTGCAAAATCCAGTTTGCAGTGGTGATTGGGTAGTGATTGTGGATCATGTTACACTTTTTTTTTCCTCCTCTTTGTACACATAAAGATGAAAATAGATGAAAATCCTTTTTGCAGATTGCCTGCAGTAGGTCAGTTTGTCAGTTCTGTTTTGGGAGTAAGAGTCTTGCCTGTTTGATTGTGCCTCTAGGAAATCTTTTCCAGTGTGCCTGCCCAAATGAGGAAAGATGTCTTACCCTCTTCTAGAGGAGTTTGGGGCTAAGTCAAAATGTGTCCCAAAGCCTTTGTTTCTGTTGTTTTAGCAGATTGCTCTTCTTGCAGTGCTTATGCTTGTAATAAGTTTTTTGCTGTGGGGAACATCCCACCGGAAATGCTATTGCCACCCAGCAGTTAGTAGCTGGGGAATTATCTGAGAATAGAACAGAGAAAATGTCTTGTTTTTCAAGAGAAGATGGTATATTACCATTTCTTTAGTGTCAAAATATTTCTGTACAGCAAGTGGACCTTAAATGTTTTCATGCCACAAGTCATAGCCACAATGGTAAAGAGAATTGGGAGCTTTTTTCCTGTGCCTTATGCACCCTCTGCAGTGGAAATGAAATGTGCCTTTGAATCTCAAAACACTGGTTGACTTGAACCACCTTACCTAGTGAAGTCTTTTTAAAATTTCCTACTAATATATTTTCTCTTTAAAAAGCAAGTTATCTTCAGCTATTCAAAGACAGGGTATAGTTCTGCAATGTTAAGGGCTGCTGACATTTCCAAATAATACTCAAGATATTGAGACACTGCTGTTGCAATGATTTATGCTAAATAAAACTTCTCTTCATAGAATAGGTGTTTTCTTCATGATTTGACTTGTAATTTGTGGTTCCACTTCAGAGTTTAAGTACCTGTGTTAAGATTACTAAAGCTACTTGGTGACCAGGGTTGCTTGTGGTGTGGAACACTTTTTTTGCTGTGTTGGGTTTTCAGGAAGTCTTTTTCAATTGCAGAAATATGAAGAGCTAGTGAGTAATGCAAATAAAGAATCATACCCTTACCCACAACATGGTGCAGGAAACACTGGGGTTGTGGCAAGACCCCCTGTGTGCAATGTTGGACACCAAGCAGAACAAAGGAGACTGAGAGGACAGACACTCTTGCAGGAAGCTGGACCAGACAAAGGTATTAAGTTTTATCTTAATTTGGCAGATTGCATATCATCAAATTAAGCTTGTTAGCAGTCTGTAATAGTCAATGTCCTATTGATGACCCCAATGCAGAGTTAGTTGATTAGTAAATATTTGGGTGATAGAGGAAGATACAGTTCTTCTGACTGTAAGATTGTTTAATATTGCATAAGCTAAGTTTAAGTCACAAACTGCAACAAATGGTACTGGTCTCCAGTTCACTGATTTAATGCTAGGCTTTGAGGTTTTATTTTATCAAATGCTAGTAGCTTTCTGCTTTTTTAAAGCCATTCTTCAGGAGGAAAGAAATAGCTGTCTCATCTGCTAGAGATGTGTGTATTCTTTGGGAGTTGTTAGCAGTAAAACCTTTGGAGTATGTAACAGCTGACATGCAAGGCAGTGCTGACCAGGATATGCAGGGCATGGTCTAAACTATGTTTTGTAAATGGGTAATACTAGATTGGAGCTTGAATTACACTGCTTGCTGCTTTTGGCATGACACCAAACAAGCAATTCTGCATTCATGTAAAAGATACTATTGTGTCAAGAACTTGCTTGACCTGGCATAGTAGTCTTCTCTGGTTCTTTTGGTCAAGAATGCAGTTGAAATAAGTGTGAATCCCTGAGTGGTGTTTCTTTTATTTTTTGTTTATCCTCTTCTTCCCTTTGCCCCAGCTCCCTGTGCCTAGTATGTCTTTTGGCATTGTAGCTCTTCCCAAGGCTGTCACGTGTAGTATGGCAAAACTGGAGACAGTGGAGATGGGAAAAACTTCATGGGAGAGACATATGTCCCTGGAGCTTTGTGTTTAGTTTGAGTTTTGACGCAACTGAAGAACATAAAGCAACAAAACCCAAGAGAGTTTTTGGCTCTTTGCCTGTAGTGTGGCTTGAATTCCTTCAACACCAACATAACAAACAGTCCATTAACACAGAACAATACTCACACTGCAGTGCTCCTGTCCCTAGAGCGCCCTGGCCCGGCTGTGGGGAGCAGCCATCGCTGTCCTGGAAGGAGCCCAGTCTTTGTGTATCCCTTAACCAGGCTTCCAATGTGTGTGAGGCTTTCCAGCTGGGACAGCTTCCTTCAGCTGACTTCAAAAGGCCCTGCTTGGCTGTTGCTTTAAAAAAAAAAAACAAAACCAAAACTTAAAAAAATCGTAAAAGCATTTAACCTGCAAATCTTATTGCTGACTGAAGAACTTGGATCATCACTGATGGAAGTGCATTGAGGCTGTGAAGGCTGTATGAGTTGACAGATGCTGCTGCACTTTCTGGAACAGGGTACCAGCCTCTTGTGATTAGTTTAATTGGGCTAAAATATTATACACTTTCCAGTATATAACAGAGTTAGAAGAGGACTAAGTAGAACACTGAAAATAGGTTGGGCTTGATTTTTGGTCCCATGTTGATGTATAACTTTTAGCAATTACTGTTGCAAGTCAGAAATGTACAAAAAGGAACCTTGGGTCTCAGGAAGATTTGTGCTGCAAACACTGCTGCCAGGAGCTTGAAAAAAGAGAAGCTATGTTCCAGGACTTGAAAAGAGAGCTGGAGATGGCCCACAAACATCTTCAGCTTGCTGTGAAGGATTATGAAGCTAAGTCAGAACAAATCCTCGGTTAGGATTGTTAGTCACCTAAAGACAACTTTGAATCTCTCATCTGTTGGATCTTCTAATTTTCAGTGGATACTGGGCTTTTGGTTATTAACCTCAAAACAAACAAAAAAAGCCCCTCACCACAATAAACCAACAAAACCAAGTTTTATCTTGTATCTTTCTATCTCAAAGGCACAATTGCTAACCCACAAATTACTAATTCTTTTTCAGTGTTTATGAAAAACACCCTTGTTATTTTTTTATCCTGTCCTTTCTCTCCAAATACACTTGATATCTCAGTTTAGTGTTAGTAATGACATACGAAGAATTTAAGCTTATTTAATTACTGTATGAGATTATTTTTATATTCAGACTTCATTGAAGTGTCGGGATCAACTCCTATCTGCTTGTTACTGCAACAGCAACTAATGATACTTTGGGACATTGAGCTCTTGTACCAGAGGCAGCAGTTATTACATAAGCATCTCTTGAACTTGAATTTAGAGAAATGCAGTGAATTATGGTTCATCTTTTTTTAATAGAAAATGAGATGGTTCCAGGAGCTCTCATTGCAGAAAACTCCGAGATGAAGACTAAACTGAAAGACCAGGGATCACCACCAAGGTATTTAAAAAACTAAACAAGATGGTTTCTTATTTTGGGAAGGTATAAGTTGCTTTTTATGTGCAGTGTGATGTGTATCCATTTCAGGTCACTGTCAAGGGGAGGCATCTCAAAACCTTGTGCATCCTCTGACTCTGTGAAAGGTCTGGAAGAAATGCGTGCTCACTACATTAAAGCTTTGAGCAAGATTAAGTGTAAGTACTAAAGTCTTAGCTAAAAATTTAGTAGAGGAAAATAAATTACTTTGTTGCTTCTTCCTTCAGCCAGCTTGGACAGGAATCTGACAACCAAATCACTTGAGAAGTAAATTTTTCCATCTTACTAGAGTGACTGAGAAGTGGGATTGTCACCTTAAATTCCACATGTAATTGTGATGGGCCTTGATTAGCCTTGTTTTACCATCCTTGCTTTGTTGTACTGTAGGATGTCTTTTAAAGTGATAAAGTGTATTTTGGGAACTGATCTTGTTTCTCTGGAAGAAAACCTACCTAGCCTGCAGCTTGTCCTGAGAGAAAATCTGCTTCTCTCTCGTGCTGTATCCTGCCTTCTGGCTTAGTCAGCAACCTTATGGCTGAGGAGAAAGGATTAAGTGTAGCACCGGGTCTTACCTGAGTGTAGCAGGTCCCAAATTCCAGTTGCATGGCCATTGAAAAGTTTCTAGACCCTTATTTTACCAGCCAGCATTCCTCCCACATCCCTGTGCCTGCTTAAGATGCAGAATCAGACAACTGAATTCCTTTTTGATGCTTCATATTGACCTGCTGTGCTTTGCCCTGGCATTTGTCCAGTAGACAACAACTGGCACGAGGATTTGGTGGAATGTTGGCAGGTAAATCCATGTCCTTGCTGACTTGTTCCAGGTCTGTCAGACAGGCCCAGTTTGTGGTGTTGGCTTTTTCCCCACTCTGGGGGAAAACTGGTACTAATGAGGTGTGTTTGTAGGTGATATGCTTTGTTACATCCGTGAAAGTAAGGAACGAGCTGCTGAAATGATTAAAGTGGAGGTTTTAAGAGAGCGCCAGGAGACAGCACGGAAAATGCGCAAATACTACTTGACATGCCTTCAACAACTGCTCAGTGATAATGGCAAACAAGAAGGGTAAGTCCAAATACCTTTGGAAATGACTGCTGGCTGTGCAAGAGGCAGATGTTAGTCTGCAGTTTGTCCACCTTGGAGCAAGCAGTGCCTGGCCTGAAGTCTTGCCAGGGTGTGCATGTTGGCACCAGGTCACTGCTGAGCTGCCTGGCACACTGTCCGTTCAGTATTCTCTGACTCTCAGTAAGTAACATTGCCTTGAAGTAAAATGTAGAGTTGAATTACCCTTCAACTTGTTTTTGGTTTTTTTTTTTTTTTTCCCATGTTCTGCAATTCTTGACAGAGCTGAGAAGAAAATAATAGATGCTGCCAGTAAACTTGCTACAATGGCTAAAGGACTGGAAACGCCTCTTCGACACATTCCCCAGCGCAAATCTGTCCGCCCAGGTGTGCTGGATTCTGTGATCCTTCTCTTCTTGATCCTATTGATTTAATGCATGTAGTAATGAAAATGCCTTTCTTCCAGTATCAACATTATCTTCAATTACCTCTCTTTCCCTCCTCTCCTAGCTCTGCATTTAAATTGTGATCCTGGAGGTGAGTGCTCCAAAAGAGATTGTGTTCTTCGGACTAGGTCACACCATAGGGAAAGCAAATCATGTAGTGAAAGCAATACTGAAAAAGCCGCTGATAAAGTTGTCCAGAAGTGTGTTCCACGTGACTTGATACAGCAGTTTGATGCAACGCAGACCAAAACTCACCATGTGCTTCGTGAAACAGTGACTTCAGATATTCAGAACAGGAATAATTCTCAAAATCTGGATAGTGCTTCTAGAGGTGTTCTACCAGAATGTTACCCAAATGAATATGGAAGAAGAGAAAAATATGGCTCCGTGGCAAATATAGACAGAGGAGCTTTGTGTGCTGTGGGTAGTGGTGATGCTCCTCCCTCTGCTGGTCAGGGAACACTACAAAATATGCAAGCAGCCAGTGTTACAAATGGCCACACCAGCCCTGGGCCAACTCCTCATATGCCTAAGAGCAAGAATGGAAGAACAGGCTTGAAAGAGGATAAATGTACCCAATCATGTGGAAAATGTAAAACTAAGTCTAAGAGAACGCAGGAATTTGATTTTAAAGACACTCCAGAAAGAGATGAAGGAAGCAGCAGTGAATGGAGTTCTGGGAATGGAAGCCTGCATCTGGATTGTGGTGAAATGCCTCTCTTGTATCCTCAACAAAAAGCCAATACCAACGTTCAAGCACAGACTGTGTACTGTGAAGAGTTTCCTCACATCAGGTCATTTTCCCCCATTTTCCCCTGCAGATGAAAATATTACTTCTTGGAGAGACATTTCTAGTGGCAGTGGCAAGATTCTCAGTACAAAAAGTAGCACAAAAGTTTACAGTAGAGGCCAGCAGATAACAGACCCAGAGCATATTTCATTCCTCAGCTCTTGACAAATCAAATTCAGCTGTCCTACAACTCAATGCAACATCAGATTCAAATGTAGGAAAATGCTGCAACAAATGCTTGGAGAAAAATGGTGTGGGATCCCCAGCCTCAGCAAGATAGTGGTTTTTAATTAGCCCACTCTCTAACTTGAACCAATACCAGCAGTCCTCATCTGAAGGAAAAAATTAACTTTATGTTTAAATAAAAGTGTGATGATTGAGGAAAATATCTCCTTCTGCGTCCATTTCATGATCAATGTTGCACAAACAAATTTTATCAAGTTACTTGAAATATTACTGGAGACTTTTGTTTACCTCTTTAATAACACTTTAATAAATGTTTATAGTGCACTAGATACAAATTTATTAAATAGAATTTATTTTTATATTCAATTTAGCGTGCAGTGTTTATCTAAAACCAAGCTACTGTAACTTGTGGTCATTTTTTAAAATGGTTATCAAAAGTCCTTCAGAGCATAATGAAAGATGTTTTGGGGTTTGTTTGAAGTTAGTACTTTAATTGACTTTTCCATTTTGAAGGACCTTCTGTAACCCTCTGTTTGTGTTCCCACAACAGAAGCAAATATGTTTGCATTTTTTCATTAAATTATCATAACAAATGAAGTTTCAATTATTCTTCCCTTTGATACAGCAAAAAATAGCTCATACTGGGCGTAAGAAAGGTATCAGTTAGAATGACCATATTCTATAGGTGTTTCTTAATGAGTATAGGTTATCAGGGTAAACTACATATAGTTTATGTATATGTATAACAACCTATACTGGTTGATGTAGTCATTTGCCCTCCTATAATTAGAAATCTCCTTTTTTTAAGACCTGCTCACATTTTAAAGAGAATTGCAAAAGATATCTTTTTTCCTAGACTTTTTCCTTTCCTTGGGATGGCATTTCATTTCCTGTGATGAGCAGAGGATTTTGCTGCTGGCTTATGCAGGGGATCATTAAATCACTCTTGTTGCAATTAATAGTTATGGGCCAGCAATTCACAGCCACAGTAATACAGGTGTTCAAAGCAAAAAGGTTTTGCTTGCTATTGTTCTGTGATATTGGAAGAAGGAAGTCTGACTGTTCTCTCAAGGATGTTCTGTATGTCTCTCATATGTAACATTTAACTGCTTATTTGTAAAGGTTGCTTATTTGGTCTTCTGGAGTTCAGCATCACAGTTTAGTTTGTGAATCTTTTTTGAGTTTTAAGAGGAAAATAGTACAGAATCTGTAGACAAATGCATTTAACTTCCTTTACAAAAATGTCCTGCATGTTTATATTCCAGGACAACTGGCCAGGCAGAATGCATTTCAGCTCTTGGTACATAGGCCTGGGTTGTGACTTCAGACTCTCACAGGCGCTCCAACGAGAGATTTCTGGATTTCTTGGTGGCTTTCATGTTGCCCATAAATCCAAACCCACTTCCTCTTTAGTGAGGTGGGGTTTGTCATCATCAGTGGGAGCAAACTGAGGCCATGAGAGACCGCTGGTGCCTAAACAAACATGGGCCGTGGTTAAGTTCAAGGGCCAAATTCCGAGCTCTTAGCTGAGGAAATAGCTGTGGCCTTGTCTGCAAAGCAAAGTTTTTACTAGTTGTCCTCTAAGCCCCAAGTGGAGGCTTTTTTTCCTTTTTTTTTTTTTTTTTTTCCAGTGATGAGTGGCTGTTTCTGGTTAGCTTAAACATTTTCCCAAATTCCACAAGGTAAAAAAGAAGCACATTTAGTTCTGTGTGAGAGGTACTTACACAAGTGTTTAAGCCAATAGATCAGGTTGATTCAATCCTTGGGCAAGTTCAGAAGCCAACCCAGCTTACAGATGGGATCTGTGAGAGTAAACATCCAGCTGTCCTGTAGGACATCCCTGAGCATTCAGACAGCAGCTGAGAGCCCATCATCTCATTGCTGTGGACCAAATGAAACTTCAACTACTCCATCTGAGGTGGGTTCAAGAGATTCTCTGTAGTTGCTCCCCCAGATGCCACACTTGGTGACAATGTGCAAACTGCTTTTAAAATTCTAAAATGTAACTTTTTGCAACATACTTTATTTCTGTTGCCTCGTTCAGTGTTGCGTACATAACTCTTACTGTCAATTTCCACAGCTTCTAACAAATTCCCTGTGTTTAAAAACTCGGTGGTTTCAATGCAGAGTGAAGTATTTACTGATCCTACATGTTTAATTTAGAAGCTGGGGTCACACTGCTGAGGAGGGACCTTCCATGTGACTGACTGCTCTTGTCCTGCTGTTTGTCATATTGGGCAACTTCAGGGACCAAAACTGAAATGAATGTGAAGGTAGGTAAAGATTGAGTTAAATCCTTGCTCACTTAATGTTTAGTGTGTCTTGTTGCAGTGACAACTTTAGAGAACTCCAGAGCTGACAAGAAGATTTTAAGTTTTGCTTAATGAAAATCAGCAGTAGAATCCAAGAGGGAAGAGCTTCACTGAAACAGCAGCAATCATTCTGTGGTGAGTAAAGTTTAAGGTGCAAGATGATCCTTAGCCCAAGAATCAACAGCTCCTAGTCACAAGTGCTCCTCAGCCCTCCTTCCAATGTCAGTAGGAAAGAATGAAGCAATTAACAGAGTAGCATAGGGGGTGGCAACTCCTGGAATTGGACAGCTGACACCAGTCTGAAAGGGGGATGTAATGTTGCAGTATATGTGCTTGGACTTGCATAGTTGAGCCAAGATTGTAGCACAGTCACTTAATGAATCTCTTAATATAGGCCTGTCATGTATTTTCACCCACTAGGTTATATGGCTGAAAGAACTTACCTTCTTTATTCAAGAACTGATTACCTGCTGTTATATCTTTTTGATTCAGATGATTCCTTTTTCAACACTGGATTTATGCTGTAGGAGCCAAATCAAATTTTATTCTAGTAACGTTGCAGTTTGACACTATTGAAGTTAAACTTTCTTTAACAGCACTCTCAAAGTAGCAGAATGCAATGATATTCTTTTCTCTGCTGTGTATTTATTCCCTATATTTTCTTTGGCTGATTTATCTTTTAGGTATAATATAGGACAGCAAATGATAAATAGAAAAAAAATTAGACCAAACAATCTTGGTCCTACGACACTGGATAGTTTTCAGTCTGGTTCAGTCAGTTGTCTGTTCTGCAGAATTGCTACAATCTTTGCAAAACACTCTTAAGAGATTATGAAGGCCTTTCAAGACTACTGTGATTAAATTCAAGTTCCCTAATTATAACCTGTGGATATGCAACTAAGATCTCTGTCTTGCTCGCATTCCCAGGCATTACTTACCACCTTTGCAATTTCATAACTCGTTTGCCCCCCATCTCTTACTTTACCTTATAGTTGGAACTTTCCTCTGAGGTTTGAAGGTCTACTTACTACTGTATCATGTCCCTTTTCCCATAAAATCTCAAGCTGGGTACACTTTCCAGAAGTATTGAGATACACAGTCACATATATATATATTTCAGTCATTCATCCTTAAAATTTGCTGTCAAAGCTATTCTTCTGCTGCTGGAAGTTTGTTCTCATGTTTCCCTTTGTTCTGAGGGAGTTGCTAAGATTTCCCATTGAAATTTATTTTTCTCTTTTGTGCAGATTCACTGTGCAGTCCTGTCTCCCACAGTGTGGATGGCTTACAATGGAGACGATGGCAACCTGGCAGTGATACAGGAGCACATTACTTGCAGCTGTAGTGAGATTTCACCCAGCATTCTGGTGCAGAGTACTTTGCACTTCCAAATTAATCATGCTCCTCTCTTTTCTTGTTGCCTGGGTAAATATTTCACTCTTGTGTAGACTTTGATGGTGATCTGTGTGAGAACCAAGGTTCTTCATTTCCTTCTTGTACATGCTTACCTACCAAGCAAGCTTTTGAGCCCAATGCCTTTTTCACACTTGACAAAATGAGTCTGTTTCCATCATGTAGCATTGCTTCTTTGTAAACTGAGTACAAGTAAAGAAATCCATGTCTATTGCCAAATGTTCTGGCTGAATGCCATCCCTGGTGTTCTGGCTTCATCCAGATGATGAATGTTCCCTGTCAGCCTGCAGCCTAGTGAGAGGGGACAATGGTACAGAAATACTGTAATTATCTAATCAACTTTGCTTAGAATGTTAAGCAAATGCAATTCTTTAATACTCTGGCTTTACTATAGCTGTTAATTACCATGTGCAAATGCAATTTGTACAGCAAAACCGAGTTGAGGAAACATTCACTTCTAAGTTACTTTACTCCCCTCTAGTGGTCTCATACCACACGTACGTTTATGTAACACTTCATCACCATACGTTTAAGGACAGTATTAGTGTTCTGTAAAAACCAAAAGTCTTCTGGTAACTTCTTCTTCCTTCTGCTCCTCTTTTTCTATAGAGGGAAACCTCTTCAGGGATTGGGATTCTTGCCAATGAAGCTCTCTAAGTGAAACGTTCTCTATGTGTTGACTTTATTAAAGGCCAAACGGTACCTCCTGCTTTAAAATCCTTATGTGCACAAAAATCTCAAAGCTATGTAGTAAATGTTTATTTTCTGTGCCCTCAAAGGTGTTCACAGGAGGTGTTGGTGTCAATGTCATAGTGACTTAAGCTGCAGCCAGGGCTATAGAAACAGCTGCAGAACCCAGTCCTGACTGCAGTGCTGCTCTGTGTGTTCTGTGGCACGTGCCAGGTTTTGGTGTGTCTAACAGTGTTTGGGCCTGTGGAAGATGTGGGACATAAGGAGCCTGTCAAATGACTGGGTTCCTCCTTTAAACTTGCCAGTTGGCCATTTTGTGTACTGTGCAGCCTTCATGAGGTGAAAACAGGCAAGAACCTACAGGATCAGAATGGAACCTTTTTCTTTTCCTGTATATCCCTGGTGCATTGCTTGAGTTACTGATGTTGTAATCCAGGTGTGCAGCACAAGCTACATTTAGCAATAGTTAATGGGTAAGTTCTTGTCTAATTTTTTCTTTGCTTTCTGGAGTCTGTATTTTAAACAGAAATTACTTGCTAGTATTCTTGAAGAAGATAGAGTAACTAGTAAGAGATTTATCATCTGTTTTTGCTTAGGCAGAGGGTATAAAGAAAAATGTAGGTAGGGGATTTGCTTTTCAGAAGTTAGTTGCTCTTTTCAAACTTCCCACTAGAAAGATATCCGTTTTCTTTTAGAATGCTTTGGATGAATATTTTGAAGAAAATAAAGGGGAATAAAAAGAGTATAGGGTTAATAAAATATTGACAATTTTCCATTTGAAAAAATACAGTTCTCCTAAAATGCTTCACAGAATTGCATTTGTCGTCATATTTAGTTATGGGAGAAAAATGGAAACATTCCATGAATCAGAACATTTTACCAGTCTTTGACTGGAACCTTTTGTTTTAAAATGAGTCTTGGTTTGTAAACTTCTGCAGCTCTAAAAAGTCAAAATTGAAACAAAACAGTTTAGTATATCCAAATCCAGCCTTTTTTCCACGTGATTTTTCTTTTGTGGAAAACTTAATTATCTCAGTTTCCTTCTAAACTGGAAGGAAACCAAATATGAGGAGTAAAATCCTTCATAAAATGTATTCATAAAACGTAACTCCTGTCTTCCTGCAGTGCTCTTACAAGAGATTATTTGCCTGTGTCAGCGATGCATGCTCCAATAACCAATAGCTGGGGAAACTATTTCCTACACTTCTCAAGATTGTTCCCTTTAGGTCATTAGCAGATAGTTCTAATAAACATGAGCTGAGCCAGTAGAGGCTTTGACTCTATTTATCATTGCGGATGTCTGAGCAGTCCCTGTGGGAAGCTGTGACCAATTCATCAGCCTGGGAGTTTAGCTTGTTCTTAACTCTTCTCTTGAACAGCAGTGCCAGCAGTCAAACTAAATCAAAATGGTTCATATGCACACATGTAGGACTCAGGTAAGACATGCAATGCTGAAATAACATCATCTATAGCTGTAAAAAGCACACAGGCAGGCAGCTGGCCCAGAAGCTCCTTTACTCCATGGGCTGGCAGGCCCTGCCTTGGGGAGTGTGTGGGCCTGAGCAGGGCAGGATCTGCTGCTGCTGCTGCTTGGGCACCTGCCTGACCCCTGGCAGTGCTGCAGGTGGGCCCAGCCCAGCACTGCCACTCCAGCACTGCAGTGCAGGCACTGGGGCTGAGCTGACACACAGTTCCCTGCCTCCTTTGGTGATGTTGCTGTTAGGCTTTGTGGGTTCCATTTGTTAGCTCTCTGCATCCAGTCTGTGTGGTAGTCCCATAACCTTGCAATTCCAGGCTTGTGCTCCAGTACCTTCCTCCAAGGAGCAGATGTAGTTATTTAAGAGCTTAACACGTGAGTCAAAGTAGGACTGCAGGGTTCTTGCGCTTGGGAGAACAGGGAAATTGGCCAGTAGGAATTCAAACTCAGTGACTGGGTTTCTGAAACAGGAAATCTATTGAAACAGTGCCCCAGTAGAGGTATCAGAGAGGAAGTGATTGAATAGATTCCAGTGTGATCCTGGTACCTTTACTTGTCAGAGCATGGAATCATGGTTGAGGTTGGAAAGGAGCTCTGGAGGTCATCTGGTCTCACAAGCACTGAATAAGCAGGGTCACCTAGAGCCAGTTACCCAGGATTTGGAATATCTCCAAAGGTGGAGACTTCACAATCTCTATGGCACAACCTGTTCCAGTGCTCAGTCATCTTCACAAATCTCTGAATATAACTGATAAATACTTGCTAAAATCCCTAATAATGAGACACATTCAGCCACCCTTATAATTATCCTCTTCCCTTTTTGTAGTTGGAGAAGAATGAGACTGTTGACAAGGAAAACAGGTCATAAAAGATTAAGTAAGAGGCCCTATCCAAAGCTGTAAGATCCTGTTATGGCAAATGGAATTCTGGAGTAACCCAAGAGATGGGCTACTTGCTGCACATGTTTCTGCCTTGCTGTCCAAATGTCTTTCCAATGCAGCTGCACCTTGCCTAGACCTGATGTCAAAGGCAGTGGCCAGTTGTCTGGAGCTTGCTTTCTGTCCTGTTCATACTCTGCAATAGGCCAATCTTACCTGGGCTTTCTGAGAGCTTCTGGAGTATGAACAACCTTATAAATTAAATCACCACACTATCTGCTGAATGCTTTCGTGCAGAAAAATAAGTTCTTGTGGAACATCTTTTGCTGATCATCTGAAGAATGGCAAATTCTACACCTGGCAGCTGTCAGATGTTGTTCTTGACACACAGCTGTCTGCTGACAGCTCTGGAGCAGGGCTGAGCAGTGCACATTCTGATGGGTTTATAGCTGGGGTTTGCAGATTAATGCTCTGTTGTACTCTGCAGCATCTTCCTGGGCTACATCCCACCTGCATTCTTCATGAATGGAAGAAATGCCTCAGGCTTTCCTTCTACTCTGGTCCTTCAATCACAGTTACCAAATGTGTTAGAAGAGCTCTCTTACCCAGCATGGAATTTGGTTAAGCACAGGACTAACATTTCCCATATTATGGGTGTAGCCTGTGGCTTAATTGATAATATTCAATTTGACATGTTTAAACTTTATTCTTTTCTTTATTTTTTACTTTCAAATGGTATTATACAGTTTTTGACTGCAGGAAAGGGAAGGACAGCTTGTGAAACAAACCTGTCAAAGCAGGGTAAGTAGCTACTAGGGTTGCCTAAGTCAAATGCCCTTAAAATGGAGTTTGTGATGGGGGAAAGGTAGAAACCAAACAAAAAGAAATAACACAGAAAATAATAGTTAGATTTCAAATGCTGAGCTGCCCTAGAAGAAATAACTTTTTCAGGATTCCGTGGGGAATGGCTGTTGTTGGCACATGCATATCAGTGATCTGCTGAACTGATATTATGGTACAGTTGTTTTTATAAGACATTTAACTGTGAATTTGACACTCTTGAACATGTGTATTAAAGCATGATACATATGTGAGTTCTGAAGACTTATTTTTTACAAGTTTGAGTAAATTCAAAAAGCAGTTATTTCTTGATTTAGAGAACATTCCTGAAATTTGACTTTGTATTTTCACTATGCAGGACTGAATATTTAGTCAGCAAGACTGCACAGGCTTTTTGTTGTTAGTTCACTGCTTGTGACAAAACCCCAAGTAGGTAAAGAACCTCATGTACAGACCAATGAACGCAGAGGATTGCATACTTTGAACAGGAGGAAAGACTTTGAGCCAACTGTATGGAAGGAGTTGTTTCCAGTTCTCCATAAAGCTTTCAGATCCATGTAATGACTCTTTTCAGAAATTTCACTGCTCTAAGTTAGCTTAACTGATGGAATAGCATTCACCACACTGAAGTCAGGGCATGCTCTGAACTCCACTGAAATAAATGGAGAGGAAAAAAAAAATCTTGGGCTTGGACTAGGCTTGTAGTGCCAAGGGAAGCTTCTCCAGATCATTGCAGTGCAGGGAAACTCTGTTTTCCCAATAGTTTATCATAAAATGCGTCCAGACTGGAGCCTCTGAAAGATTTCCTTATCTTGAAAAGGCACCATGAATCTCCTTATTTACATCATCCACTTTTCAGCCATAAAATTACACTTCCTTCCTTTTACTGATGAGCAGGAGTGGGAAAGGTCAGCCTTAATATATATCCATATATCTATAGATAGATAGATAGAGATGTCCTTTTTCCCAAGCATCTCCTGTCAAATATTTTTCCTTGGCTCTCATTCATGGGTTTCAAATGACATTTCCTCTGCTGACTCTGTGCCTGTTCGACCTTCATTCTTATTTGTCTGAAGTTGTGGGGTATTTTTCTTGGTATTGAAAGGAGTTCATGAGGCTAGAAAAAGTGTTCAACATCTTTATTTCAAATTTTTAAAGTGTCAAAACCTGATTCTTTAAAAAAGAAATGTAGCAGCTCAGTCTCATCTGAACTCCACCCCATTCATCACAGTAATAGCAATTTTGGGTGGACCTGGTGTTGATAATTTGTAAACCATTAGGGACATTCTAGAGGCAGTAATTCTGTTTTTTAAAAAAAAGCTGAAAAGATTTTTTTATTGTTGGAATTTCTTCCTCCATTTAAACATATTCTGAATGATTTGTACTAGAAACTAGTAAAAATTACTCTCATTTCAAGTGTTCTAAGGAATAGATTTTAACTTTATCCCTGTATCTTAAGTTTCTGTAGGAGAAAAAAAAAAGGGTTTTCAACCTCCAAGAAAACATCCAGAGCTTTCTTCCTGTCCCTTTTCATTCCCACTTTGAGCTACAGTATGTGGAATCTATTGCAGTTTCCTCCTCAGATAGCTTCTTTTACTTAATTTGGCTACTAGTAAAATGAATACATTTTTTAATTAACTGCAATTTTAATTTTCTGTTTCCTTATAAGTAAAGGCAACCTGATTTTATCCTAAAAAGTAGCTATAAAGCATCTATATACTGCAAATCAATCAGTTTGCCATGAATTGAGCAAGTGCATAAATGAGAAGGAGCTAAAAATGAAGCAGAATATTCTGTGAGTTAATGGGAAGTTTCCAGTTGATATCTGTGGGCTGAATTTACCCAAGTAACTGTACTGGAAGGGTACAATGCAATGTATTAAAGATATATGTATTAATAAATGGATCATGTTCTATCCACTGTGGTGTATAAAGACCTTGCATGTGATGGACATTTTGAGGCAATGAAGGCTGGCTGCTGAGACTTGTGAACCTGATAAAATAATGCTCCAGTGATCCGCAGTAAGTAAATTTTAATACTTTCAACAGATGAAGTGGGAGGGAAAACCCCAAGTGATTTTATACCCGGTAAGAAATCACAGACTCTAGATGAGGTTGTCTCAGTTTACTGGTATCTAGAAAACCTGAGGAAATGAAGTCAGCCTTTTGAAAGTTTCTGAATAAAGGAAAGTGCAGATCAGAGCTGTTCTGAACTCTTTACTGGCCAGAGACTCATCCCTGTCTCCGTGAGTCAGCGGCGCTCTCGCAGCGGAGGCGGCCAACTGCACATGGGCTGTGTTACTGGAGTGCACCCAGGCAGTGCAGGGAAGTGATTCTTTACCTCTCTTGGTACTTCAGAAACTGCATCTGCAGCACTGCATCCAACTCTGGGCACCCTGGCACAGAAAAGCCACGCTCACCCCAAACCCAAAAGCCACTGGCACCTGGAGGAAGCCTGGCAGAGGACAACAATGTGGTGAGGGGCTAAAGTAATGCTCTCTGAGCAGAGGGTTCATCCAAATTTAAGCACAGGTTAGAAAGGATCTTCTTTCTGTCTTCAGGGTATAGAGGAGATAGAGCCTGACTGTTGTGGATGGTGATGTGGGTAGGATGAAGAGCAGGTACAAATTCTAGGGAAGGGAAATTCCTACTAAGTATTAAGAAAAATTTGTCACAGCAAGGGTTGTGAAACAATGGAGTATGTTACTCCAGAAAAGTGGGGTGTCCATCCTTGGAGGTATTCAGGACTCATCTGGATAGAACCTGAGCAGCCCATTCTTAAGTTGGTCCTGCTCTGAACAGGGAACTGGACTGAAGGACTTTCATAAGTCCCTTGCTATTTAAACTCATCATTGATTCTATGAGAGCCGTATGCAATGCTCTCATAGCGTTATTTCTCAAAGGAAGGGCCTTGCAAATGGAATGTGGTGGGTTCAGAGTCTAATCCCTGGTCTCTTATTACCTATTTTATTATTTCAACTGCATTATGGGGCAACTCCCTATCAACCGAGACATCACATAGCCAGAGGAACACTAGGATGGAAAACAGGCAGAGACACCCAATCCCTTGCTGACAGTGTTTGAAGGAATGTAGGGCCTGATTCAGCTGTCTTTGTTGGAGTCAGTAGGGAGTTCTGCATAAATCAGAGTTTAAAGAAGAGGCTCTTGGTTACTGATTTCCACCCACTTGGAATGTATTAATTTGGATAAAAAGCTGCATCCATTTTACTCAATGTTTTAGCCTGAAAATTCACCCATCAGTTGGCATTTTATGAAAAATGAAAGCTGTTTCACTTGGCTTCTGAATTTACAGGTGGGATTTAAGAGGTCATTGGGGACAAATGTAAGACTGAGGAAGCTCAGCTTGCAACATGTTACTGTGGCAAAATTCCCATTATGTTTGACAGGGTTATTAGCTGACAGAAAGTAGTAGTATATGTATTTCCTTTTCTTGCATTAAGGGTGGATTAAAATTCTTATTTTTTAAATCAAAGAAGCAATTAGTATTGTTAAGATAGGTTTTCTAGCAGTACACATAGAATTAAATACATTACTGTATGTATATTAGATTGGGATTAAAAATAAAATTCCACTGTATTTTAGTTGTATTTTATTCAACACTATTCTTAGAAAAATAGGTTGTACTTCCCCTATCTGGAAGACAGAATGAAAGTCATCAGATTTCTTCTGGTTTAGTTCTTTTCTTTAGGACCCTCTAAAGAATAACTGATGATGGATCTGCCCTCAGCAAATGGAGACATACGATCAGTTTTACCCTTACTGGGTAAGGGTTGATTTAAAATGAGACCTAGTTTTTGAAACAAAACCAACTATGAATGGGGTAGAGAACATTCCTAAAAAAAATACTGGGAAGGGAATGTCTGAATTAGGACCTCTGTTGAGTTTTCTTGTACTTTCTTTGTCGCTGGTACTGAGGAATCCAGGTGCTTTAGCGAAGAAAGAACATCTGTTCCATTCAGATCTCAGTAAACAGAAACGTCTGGTTTTTGGTGGGGTGACATAAAAATTTGCCTTCTTGTTAATGAAAGGTGTTATTTTGTTTAGAACAACATAAGATCTGTGTTTAACTGTTCCATAGAGGCATAAATAGGAGAGATGTGTTCTGAATGTAATAAAATTTAATAGGTTTATGCTCACTTAGGATACAACTGAGATAAAATGTAATTTCTGCAGAAGTGCATAGGCCCCTAATGTCTAAGCCAAGAAAGAACTTCTTTTTTTTCCTCTCATATTTCTTATATTACAGAAATATTACAACAACACTTTGCACAGTCTCACAAATTATGGAATTATATGTTAATGTTGGTTGGATTTCCTTCTCCATCCCTGTAAACTCTGCTGACAGATGAAAACTTCAGTTAAGCCATTTGTAAAAATTAAGTAAAAGTCTTGGGTAAAATATGTCCCCTAATTTATTAATAGTGGATTCCATAGCTACTTATCACAGCTTGTCTGAGCAAACAGCATTAAGAAAAATTGATGTGTTTTATTTTGAGTTACCTAATTTTTTTATTTTATTTTTTTTTAGATTTAAACCAGTTAATTGGTTGTCTGGATGTAATTACTGTTTGTGCTCCTAACATACTTAAAAAAATACACACACTAAAACTTTCCCACACTATTTGTTTTCATTGGCATAATAAAGGCCCTCTTAATAAAGAAATATGTAAGATGGACATACTTATTTTTGCTCACTTGGGTTAGAGTATATTTACAGGTTTAAAAAAATACAATTATTGCAAAAGTTCATACAAATCGAAATAAAGAAAAACTTTATGAAATGAGCTCCCAACTTATCGTAGTACTTCTAGTGATAAGATATTTTTAATTTGCAACAGTTCAAAACAGTTTGCCTGAAATATGAAATATTCTGCTAACCATCCTTCAGGAGGAGAGAGAGGAAGGAGTGTTTGAGTAAGATGAAGAGGACTGGCCAGCCAAAGGCCAGCAAGGAGAGAGGCCAGTACTTTGCATCTCTGCTGTTGAGCATGAAGATCACCAGCACTGAAAATTTCAGTTAAGTGTTTTTATGTAAAGCAAACTGCAGGACAAATAAGTATGTCTCTGAGGATCAGTTAAATGTTAATCATTTGGGTGCTGTGTAAAATGATTTATGTACATGATGGTGATAAGCACAGGGAGGTGCACTAAGGCAAGGTTAGCAAGTAGGATATCTTACTAGAGGAATGTACTGGGCAGGATTTAAAGTGTGTGTAAAGTTATTTAAATATTTAGGGTCATTTTTTTCCCAGGTGATATCCACCTGTAAAGCATAGTCTTTGTCTTTTCTATCATTCCTACTTATAATCAGTCTACCTGTCTATCCTGCCCTGATTTTGGGCCCTGTCACCACAACGCATGCCATCTACATCCTCCAAAATACACTTATAAGATCCTCAAAATCACCAGGAAGAATGAGCATTGTGGAAAGAGAGCTGCTTAAATGTTATAGAAAATTCCATTGTGCATGTAGCAATGATGCTATGTGTCTTGTTCTTGGTGTCTTTTATTTTTGTGTTTGATTCCATGGTTTGAGCAAGGAACTCAAATATCACTGAGTTTCTGGATTTTGGTTAATATGAGAGTTCATCTTTCTGTTTGTCACAGGAAATGGTGATCAACTGGATCATCAAAATTGCTTCTTAGTTGCCTTGGTTTTTTTCCCCTTAAGTGAAACTTCAAGTGGCTGACAAGTGTTTTGGAGGTCATATAGAAATCTGTTTGTTTAGATGTTCTTCAGAGTCCAAATGTTTGCAGAGACTCAAGTGGCTGTGGAAGAACGTGTGGATGTCCCTTACTAGTAGCTCTGTTCAGCAGCAGAGAGCAGAAATTGTTTAAAGTCTATTTTTCTAGTGGTTTGAGAACCCAGGTGGGCACCATTTTAAAATTGTCAACAACCTAAGTAATTCTAATGTATAAGCATATTCTTTACAATGACACACCAGAGGTTGATGATGTGCTACATATTTCACTAGATTAATGAACTTCCAGCCCACATATCATGTAACATTACTTCATATAGTGTAATCCACATTTCTGCAACCATGCAAGATACCAAAAAAATACATCATAAAATGTGCTAGAAGATGTGAGAAAGTCACCCCATTAGCCTGTGACACAGACTAGATATTTTTCTGGTACCTCATCCACAAAATTAAAGTAGAAACAGAAAATATTGAAACCAAAAGAATGTCAGAGCAAATAACAACCCGGAATTCCTTTCATAACTCACTTTGGTTTACTGGTAAATTCTGTCTTCACACTATAAACATAATTAGTAAATATCTGGCGACATTTTTGCAGGTTCAGTTTAACTTCTATATTAACTAAGTAAATGTTTAGATTTTGCTGTATGCATAGATGATAGTGAAGGAAGAGAACTGTATATCAATGTACTGCATGTCCTGAATTTCTTAATAGAAGGGATAATTACTACCATCTTTATCCTCACCTCCTTTTGGTTTTGAACAAATTTTTATTTGAAACTGCAAAAGAAATAAAAAATCCTTTAGGCAGTGCTATATTGTCTCTTCAACAAGCATAGCCATAAAAAACCCCAAACCTTAGTCTTTGTATGCTTATATGTCAGACAAACAAAAACTTTGAAAAATCGAATTCCTGTTTATCCAATTAGATTGTAACTGAAAAATCAACATTTCTCATTAATCGTAACCCTTCTACTTCTGTGGTGCAAACTGCAAATCAGTAATACTTTGCTTGCAGAATTGAAGTTAATGAGTTCATTCTGTAGTAGTTACAAAATAGTAGTATAAAGTAAGGGCTGCTACTTGAGTCATGTTCAGACACACTGAAGTGGCATACTCTGTACCCCTTTACTTCTTTCTTGAGCCACTATCTCGTGGTATTTCACATCTACATTTTACCTTATACGCTCTATCTGAAAGTCCAAACACTAAACTGTTAAACAGTGACATTGAAATGCTCAAAATCAAACGACTGTTTTGAAATTTGCAGAATCTAAAATTTTTCTTGATAAAAATCAGCCAAAAGGATTAGAAAGCTGCTGTTGTGGTTAGTACATAGTTTGAATACTTCTATGTATGTTTAGAAGGACAATGCATATTTATATATGTAATATATAAACTACTGTAAACTGATTCAAAGTGTATATTTCAACTAGCAGCTGTCATATCTTCTGTCACCATGACAATTTAGCTGTAAACAGATTGGTACTAGGAAATCTCACAGACTACTTCCTTTTTTCCTGATACTGTTTCAGTGGCAGAATACACCATGCATTTATCTTTGGGCAGGGTGGTTTGGCAGCTGCTATGCCTGGTCAGCTGCTTGCCTGTGAAATTGTGCAGCTGAGCATTTGCAACATCAATGCAATAACACAGAACCATCAGTACCTACCTGAAACTAACTAAAAAGGAAAATACCTGCAAATGAGGAAAACCAACATTTCTGCCGAAGTATTTATATGTGAGCAGTAGCAGAATGCATAAGTATCATTTACTTTCAGTCTAATTAGTGAGGGGGTTTTGTTTGTTTGTTTGTTTTTTGTTTTGTATTTCCTGTGTATGTTGAAATGGGATAATCCTGGTACAGAGAGTTACTTGATAGAAGTTATGGCATCTGGGCTTGAACTCTGTTAACTGTGTTGTATTCCCAGCTCAATTATTTCCGTATAAAAACTTTCTGTGTTGAAGGTGTTGGTAGTGATTTGCTCTTCTTGTTTTAAACCATAAATAAAAACTGCAAGGCTTTCTTTCCTTGAGAAGGATGAGGCAGGCATTTGTGCTGGAGCTGGCTGTGGAGATTTAGGAGTAGGTACGGAAGAGTTCGGTGCCTTGGTGTCTGTGCCATGTTTGTTACTAGAAAGCGCATTATTCATTCTGTGCCAGCCTCTCCGGTAAAGCCACCATCGGTGCTGTTTTTCCTTATAAGGGAAACAGATACCTTTATGTTATTTTTCATAAGCTATAGAGGCAAAATGCTGCACCTCTAGGAAGTAGATTCACCTCTACTTATACATATCTATATGCATTCAGGCGGAGGCATTCAGAGGCGTGCATTCCCTTCGGTTCCCCGCACTCCTGTCTGACACACTTGGCTCAGCATTAAGGCTGCCCCAGGCGCTGCTGTCCCTGCTGCCGTGTGAGCCGGGGACCCGCGGGGTAACCGGAGCTGGCAGCGCTGCCTGGCCGCAGCTGCCTCCGGAGCCGAGCGGAGGGAGCAGCGGCAGCGCCGCGTCCTCCCGGGCAGCACCGCAGGCTTCCCGCGGCTCCCGGGGAGCCTCTCGGGGCCGAGCACCCCGCCGGCCCCGGGCTGGCCGCAGGTGACCCACGGCGCGGCTGGCCCGGAGCCGCCCGGGCACCGCCGGGAGCCCCCGGCTGGGCGGCTCGGGGGTGGGGGGAACATTTTTATTCCCCTCTCTCTCGCGAGAAAGGCTTGGGCGGGCGATACTTGAAGAGGAGAGGGGGGGGGGGGGGGAGGGGAAAAAGGAGGAGGAGGGGGGGGGGGGCAGCGGG
>VYXF01005537.1:82295-171181 GCA_013397295.1 Polioptila caerulea | reverse complement strand
GGCGGGGGCGGCTGCTGGGGATTGCCCTGGGAGTTGCCGTGCTGTGGGCGTCCCAGGCTGGTGCCGCCGCCGCCGGGCACGCTGAGGGGGCGAGCGCCAAGGAGAGCCGGTCCAGCCGAGCCAAGAGGCGAGGGCACGGCGGCGGGCGCGACGCGCTCAAAGGGTAGGTGCGGGGCCGGGGCCGGCCCCTCCCGGGGGGGCCTGTGTGTGTGTGTGTGTCCACAGCCAGAACCCCCTGATGGTGGGAGCCCTGCGGCTGCGAGAGCTTCCCGAGCCCCCTTGGGCTGCCCGTGCCGAGGAGCGGTTTGGGCTGGGGGGCGCCGGGCGCCGCCTGCAGCAGCGCAGGGTAGCGCCAGGACTGGGGCCACCCTCCCAGCCCCCCCGGCCGGACAGGGTGCTGGGTCCTCTGCCACCCACTCCACGTCTGGGTGGGCGATGCTCCGTGAGGATGAGCCGCAGCAGCGCGGAGGTTGCTGATTTATCTTCTAGCAAGGCCTTAGATAAAGGCGCGCTGCAGGCTTGTGCATTCCTCCCACATCCCGCGCTTCTGCTTTGCATAAAGCAGAGTAACGGTGATGCCTGGAGCCCACAGCGTGCCCTTTCCATCATCTCTCCTCTCTCCTCTCCACCTTGAGCCTTTTGTGATGTCCATCTTGCTCTCCAATGGACTCTCTTGCTATCTAGCACTAGTATGAGTGAGCCCAAGCATACAAGAGTTTAATTTCTTAAGAAACGTTGTGGTACGTGCTTAGGAGAGAGGTTTTAAAAGGCTAAATCTCCATCAGGCAAACTTTTCCCCATTCTAATGGAACACCTTTCCAATGCAAAAATAGTTGTGAAGTCAGCTGAAAGGCATTGCATGCATGTGCAGTTGAAAATCTAGTTCACTAAAGGTGAAAAGTTTGTAATAAAGTAATAAGAGAGAAGTTTCTTTTCTCAGGTGATCCAATGTGCCTTTTCAGCCCACAGCCAGATTTTTTTCTGTTGTCAGACAGAGTAGAAATGTAACAAAAATTATATTAAAATAGTTACACTTCTGTAAGAGATGCAAGCTATTTGCCTTTCCCCCATGTTTTCTCAAAAAGGAGCTATTGCAACTTTATTGTTAGAGGTCTTGAAGAATATGCTTTAATTTCTTGCTAACTTCCTTGTAGTTCTATAGTACTTTTTATCTATGTTTGGATTTACAATCTTGGCTTTTTTAATGCTTGCCTGATTGAAAAAGGTTTATGTTTTTCGATCTGCATGCTGCAAAAATGAATGCAAGCTGTCAGCATTACTTTTTCATGGACCTTATACCATTATTTCATTTCCTTATACCTTGTCACAAAAGAAATGGTTGGATAAAGCAGATCCAAAGTAGATGGGACAAAATCTAGGAGGTGAGAAGGATATACAGTAAAGTTTGAGGGACTAATTGTAAGCTATAAAAGGTGATAAGGAAAAACATTTATTAGAAAGTGCCTGTATTTTTTAGGGTGTTTTGTTGTTATAGGATTCTGTGTTAATATCAAACTGATAAACACCATTTTTTTCTCAGTGGCACAGAATATGCCATCTAGCACACTGTGCTGATTTGGTGGAAGTTAGAGGCATGTTAGCTGAGGATAAAATTTCTTTGGTGTGTGCAGCTGTCACTCTAAACTGTGCTATTTAGACATAATAATAGTGCAACCAGGGATGATATTTCAAATGTTAATTATTTTTGGAATTTAAAATGTCTTAGGGTAAGTATTTAATCTTATGAGTTGATTCTTATACTTAACAGAAGCCTGCCATATTTTATGTCCTGTGCAATAATTCTTCCTTTTGTTGTATTTTAGCTGTGAGTTATGTATCTGCTTAGTAATCTGCAAATCTAGAGATAATTTCAAGGTAAATTGTAGTTATTCTGTATGTTGGTCAGTTTTTTTGAGTATTACCAATATGAATGAGTGCCCCTGGGAAGCAGATTCTTAACAGGGATGTAATACTTTGCCAGATGAACTGAGAAAAAGACAAAACAAATTATTAGTCTGATTTCTTGTTAGACTTTCTTTTGTAACCCTGATTTGAGGCTGAGTATAGAGTTCCCAAATGGCTTGGAGGACAGTAATTTTGATCATTGTTGGGTGAATCCTGCTGGATATTTCCAGTTTAGAAGTTGTGAGCACTTTCTTAGGTGTGGTACTGTACTGCACAATGTGAATAAAAAGATTGTCATTCTAAAAGACAAGGTTGGAACAAATTTGGAAGGACAGATGGAAAACATATTTTGAATGTTCAGGAATTGTATATACATTATTCATTGTAATTGGAGGACTAAAGCACTAAAAATATGATTTTACAAGAAGACATACTATTTTTTTAACTTCTTCTTCAGTACAAATACATTTGGGAATCTGTTAATTGTAATACAAGTCATAACAGACGCTGGGAAACTTTATTTCCATGTTATTACAATTGACTAAGACTTTCTTTTCATTTTGAAATGAACTCTTGCTCTGATTGTAAGGCACAGGGGGATACATTTTTAGAGAAAACCCTTTTACACTTTATTAATTTTGTGTGTTTGATTATAATGACTGTTGGAAGTGTTTTAGCATTTGAAAGCATTGAGCTTAGTCTATGTGTGAATACTGGTCTTGTATGTTAAAATGAAGAAGCTTAAGATCTCTTTCAGTTCTTATGATTTTTCCTACTTAACATTTTTTACTTCAAGCTGTCAACTGCAGGAGATGTTTGCTTTCATCTGTGTGACCTTTGCCTCATTGTTTATGACAATGAGCTGTCTGAATGTATAATGTGATTCTAGAAGCATATTTTAATTTTCATAATTGTAAATTATTTGGAAGTGCCTCTTAGGTTCTCATTTTAAGACATTACACTTGCTGCTCTTGTAGTTTGAATCCATCCTGCTTTGGAAGCATTAGAGGTGAAGTTCCTTTTAATGCCATCTGTGTTTGGCCTAATTCAATGTATATTTATGTGCTGGTGCCTGATGCCTCTAAGTGATCAGAAAGCAATCAGAATAAAGGCAGTAATTATTAAAATATATAACTAGACTCTCTGGTCATGGAAATGTTGTTGGAATCCATTGTGATTCAGCAAGTTAAAACAAGAAGCTGCTAGTGAGACACTTCTCCTCCTGATCCCCAGAACTTTATCACAGATGTTACTCTATTGAGCTATAAGGCATCAAGCCATTATCTTGCTAATCCCTAAACACCCAAGAGTGCAGTGTCAACTTCTGTGAGAAATAAACACTACAAAACTGGCCATGAACAGGGAGTTCTTTCTAAACAATATATACTTGATTGAAGACAACCATTCATGTGTGTTTCAATCATTTGAATATAAAGCAAAAATAATTTGCTGGTGATTTGATCAGTACTTGTCTGAATACAAGAAGTGTTGTACTCAAAGATCCTAGAATTAATTAAGATTTCCCATTTTCTGATGATGCTAGATGACTTCAAACACTAATGAGTATCAGTCAATTCTTAGTAACATTTTAAGCAATGTTTGTTGTGTTTATCAGTCTCTTCCCAGTGTAATGGCCAAAGAAAGCAATGATTTGCTTAACAAATAGCAGAAATTTTGAAAGAAGTGGAATTTCTTCAAGACAGCTGAATTCTGACATGTTTTTAAATAGGACACTAATTACATGTATTTGTGCAAGGATGATTTAATTTCTTTGTTTCTATTAAGTTGAAATGATAGCGAATATTGCAGAACAGAATAGTTGGCTCCAAAAGGATTCATAAAAGTCTTGGATTAAAGATATTTGACAGGGGATTGAGCTTTTTGGACCAATTTCTTTTGGTTATCTCAAATGAAGACCACAGGTTACTGATACGCTTCCCTGAGTAGACTTGGTTGGATTTGACCCTTTTTATGCATCAGTGCTCCCTGAAATAGAATAATCTCGTAAATCTATAATTTAATTCTAGTGTTCAGCTATATAATTAGGGCTTCTGGTTTTCGTTTTAAACCAATCTTTACCACTAAAAGCCTGCTGAAGAAAAGCAGACTTTCTGTACTGGTAAATATTTGTTTATACTGAAAAGCCTTAAAGATTTTTCTTGCCACTTGTGGCCTGCACACCTCTGGGCAGCTGCCGGTGCCACACCTTGTCAATGCCACTCTGCAAGCAGGAGGCAGCCTGAATACTTGGAAATAAAAAACTTAATTAAAAATACATGCAGGTTGCTGTAATACCCGATGTGCTGGAGCACTCACCTGGCTTCCAGGTGCCATGGCTGGCCTCCTTCCAGTCCTCTGTGCCTGTGGGGTAAAGCTTACGTGGAGGATGAAGAACTTTTATTCCAGCATATCCTAGTGTGGAAACTGAAGTCCTTGGCAACTACACATAGTGTTAATATTCTGCACCTCTCTGAATGTATTTGCCAATGGTTGTGGTAGTATTCTTCTGTTATTGCATGATCCCTGGAAATCTAGTTCTGGAGTGAAAGAAGTTCATAGATATTGGCACTGTGCCTCATATATATGTTTCCTTTCTTTTGGTATGATGTGATTTGATGTAGGTGGGACTTTGTGGAACAGGAAAAAAAGAGTAAAAAGTAAATAATCTTCTAGGGCTTTGTAGTCCTTGTAGTCTTCATTTAGATATCCAAATTGTGTCATTTGGACACCATCTCTTTAGAAGGCACAGCCTTAATCCGAATTCTGGTTTATCAGTTTTGGGGATAGACTTCTAGGCCTGTGTAGTCTGTAGGGCAGAATTAGGACTTTATTCATTTTGGACATGCCAGTGTAACCTGTGGTTAAACCTCTTGGTGAATACTGTTGTAGCCTCCCTTTCAGTGGGAGGCTCTGAGGCACATGTGATTCTGTTACTGACAGCTTGGCCAGGCTTCCCCTCTGATCTTTCTCATATGATACTGATATATGTAGTGGGACACAAACAGTTTTGAGGTGCTTCTCCTAAAATACATTACATAATTACTCTCTTGCAATGTGAGGGTAGTAGGTCATAAATAAGCAAGCAGAGGGAAAAGGCTGCAATAAACAGTGTAGCAGCATTCTTGATGTACTGTATGAAACAAGATTGTTTTGGAAATGTTGTAAAATCAGCCTGGGAGACTAAGATGAAGCAGGTTTCCTGTGACCCAGCACCACTGTGCCAAGGTGACATGTTGAACATCAGGAAGGCCAGATGAGATGTAATTCTATTCCTTTGTTCCCCTCATTGATCTATTTATTCATTTTTGTCTGCTTAGCTCTTGGCTGTATCAGGCTGGCCTGATACATTGCCCCAGATGCTGCAGGACCAGTCACAGCTGGCCTGTGGTGGGCTTCGTGTGTTTCACATCAGGATTGTCACTTTGTGTCCCACTGCAGGAAGGTACATCCTGAGGGGTCCTTTGAGGCTTATTGTTGCTATGACTTAATTGCTTGGCAGGTTAGAAACACATTAATCCCTTTCTCAGAACACAAGAGATGTCATGGATAGTACTTTATTTCTTTCTTTGTATTCCAGGTAATAGTTTTCTTCTGTGGGTTTGTTATGCAGTTGTCTAATCTTTTGTGTGGTGGTGTCTTTCTGGAGACTTTCTGATCTCAGTTTGTTAGTGTTTAATTGAACTTTTATTGACGGGAATGTAGTGTCTTTAGAAACTGGAGGCATAAAGGGTTGGGGGAAGAGCCTGCAGAAAGTGTGTCTTTTTGGAGCAGGGTGCAGTAATTTGCAGTTTGCAGTGCAGGTTTCCTGAGAGAATTGCTTTGAGGAGACAGAAGAAACTCTTGCTAGGCATAGCTACACTTTCCTCAATCACTGCTCCCCTGTTGTTAGCCAGCACAGGAAACATTTTGTGTTCAGTGGTGGTTCCACAAGTTGCTCATCAGATTTTACATCACTGTCTGTTTGCCTTGGTCACTGGATAAATTCTGCTCTATGTGCAGCTTCACTCCGGTGTCAGAACCTTTGGGGCTGTGCTGGGTTTGAGGATGCAGACTTGAAGTAAGCATAGGGCTGCTCTCAGTTGATATGGGAGCAAAGGGAGGATCTCTGGGTCAGAGCTCAGCAGGAACAGTCCATCTATCAGCTTCACTTACAGTCCTCCTTATCAAATGAGATTACAGCTTCTGTTTCCCTGTATGTTTATTTTCCTTTCCTGTGGTATGTTGCTCAGCATTGCTGCTCACTTAGGATAGTCTTTGTCATTCCTCTTCCATCCTGCAAACTTGAATGTTTAGTGTATGAATGTCAATACAGTTTTTGACAAGGGTCACTTTAAATATGTTCATGAACTGAGCAACCTGTGATTGTTAGAACAGTATTACCCAAAATGAAAGCCCCCAAATATTTAGCTGTATGGATCACTAGGAAAACTTCCTCTTGGTAGAAATGTGGTAGACACTGGGTAATAGGAGGCTATCTCTACTTAAATAAGATTTTAGGACCTTGAGATCTTTGAATGTGCACATAGGAAAATAGTAAGAAATGAATCACTAGCTTTTTTGTTTTGCAATGAGATGACTCCCATCTCCTTCTTCATCTCCCTGCTGAACTCTAAAGATGAGGAGGATATAGAGGCATGTCTGTCACTTTGGTCTTGCTCCCCACACTCAGTAAATATTTTTGTAGAATGGAGCAATTGTGGCCTGGAGTGTTTCTGATTAACCATTGCACTGTGCTGGGAAATATATTTGTTTCTTTTCAATTTTACATTTCTCCCTTGGTTGTTTTCTCATCCATTCTGACTTTCCTACCTAGTTTTATTTAATATTTTTAAAAGAATTTCAGACCTACTGAACAGCCTCCTTCATGCTAAGGCTGGTGTGCAGGTAGAGGCATGAGGACAATAATTTGGTTTTTTGTGACAGATCAGTAAAGTCGGGCTCTTCTTTGGAAGGTACATTGCGATGTAAAATATAGCCTGTTAAATTAAAACCTCTGCCTTCTGGTTTTGCTTATAGATCTTCTGTGAAGTATGAAGGAGGTCTAGCTTTTATCTGGAAAAATATTTTCAATGTTGTCTTGCTGGAGAATCTGTTGTTTTCCTTTCTACTTCTCATTTTATGAAATGATTCATGACCATTATAGCCTCAGAAATACCAAATGAAAGCCACAGTTCTTTTGTCTACAGTCTTAATCATTTTCATCCTCTTTTTCAAGCTTCCCTCTCTCTCATATTTTGCTGGAGGACATTAGAATATCCAGTGATGTTCAGCTGAGGTTTCAAACTAAAATTTGTTTCCTTTCAGGAACATTATTTTCCTGTCTCTTTTCTTCTTTGTTTTTCCCAGTAATATTCCATCTTTTTCTCTTCCCCATGTACAGAGTAAATTACCACTGTCCGCTAGGGACAAGTTGAACTAAAACAGTGGGATCTGTATCAACAGGGTTTTCCTGTTTCCTTATGGCAGATGTGCAGGTAACTGGCCTTTTGAAAACATGGAGTCACTGTCTCAGCGAGGAGAGAGACAAAGGGTAGAATAATGAGTAGTGAAGGGAGCCGGAGAAATACTGATAACTTCCCTAAAATATATCTTCAGTGGCCTAGGTGAGAGCACTTAATAGACAAATTAGTAGCATTGCTTAACACCTAAGGGCATTCTCTGTCAGTGTTGGTGAAAGTGTCAGGTATAGGAGATTTTAAAGGATTGGATGTCCTCAAAGGAAGGGGGGGGATGGTGGGTGGCACCAGCACAGCCTCCAGGGAAGCCTCAACAAGGGGCTCCTGGCCTTGGGTTTGTCTGGCCAGCATGTCCTACACCAGCCCTGGTGCTGCTGCTCAGCTTGGGCACAGCCTGGTGGAAATCCTGAGCTCCCTGGGGGCTTTCCCTTGGGAAACTGTTAGAGGTTTGCCTCCTCAGTAATCATTCCTGGGTACATGGTGAGTTGTGAGAGTAGACCCAGAGGTGTGAAATGATCTGTCCCTGTTCCCCTCTTGGAAGTGACATCTGGACAGCTAAGCATTGCCTTAGCCCATAGTTGCATCCATTTCCTATGGGATGTTTTTAATGCCACCAGATAGAAAAGACTTCTTGTCCTCTAAATATATCTTTTTAGTTTGATTTTTCTGTGTGTGTTTTAAGAAAGTACCTGATGGCTCCTTCCTGTTCATCTTCTGCACTTGTCTGACCTGGCAGATAGTTCCTTGTGGTGACGTTCTTGTACTTTATGTGTCTTACACAGCCATGTAGATGGGTTTTGAACTGGACCCGTTGACATTCTCAAGTGGAACAATGAAGCAATACATGCCAGAAACGCGTCTGTCCCTGGCCATGAATGAGAACAATGCTGGGCTGTCAGGTTAGATGAGCGTGTCCCTGCAAAAGACAGGGCTGGATTTTCAGAGCAAGTGCGGAAGAATTCTCTTAGTGTCAATGCTGTTGTTGGATTGCTGAATTTAGCTGTCACAGTGTGATGGAGGTTAGGGTTAGAAAAGTGTTCAGTGTTGCTGCAAGAAACCTGTGTGTCATTTTGAACTCTTGACTTGCACATAGGCCAGAGCCAAAGATACCCGTAGAGCTGCTCAGCGTGTTATTTTTTTAGTTGAACTGAGCCAGGATTCTGGGACAGCGGTATCCTTACTGTCAGAGTGAGAAATAGTTATCCTATTAGGCTCTCTGCATGGCACAGGCTTGCTTATTGCAGTGTACAAATGAGTACATTAGATGCAATCCTTTGTATATAAAAATCTATATTTTCCTTGAAAGTGCATGCTTATTCTTTATAGTATAATAGAAGCTAAATTTTGTGTTTGTTCCAGAGTCTAGCATAGTTTCGTAGGTTTTCCTTTTATATGATTGAAATAAATAGCTTTAGCAGTTCTCTTAATGATCTTCGATGAATGGTTAAAAGGGGCACAGTGATAAAAACATCTCCTTTTTATAATATTTAGCTAAACAACAGGAAAGAAATCCCTGTTTAAACTATTTGAGGTACCTGGAAGTGAGTCTTATGCATGCTAAACGCAGAGCTGTGTCTGTAGTTTTGGTCCTGTCTGATGCACAATGAAGTTTTTCAGTTTGTGGTGAGCACAGCCAGGTTCTTCCTTGGGGCCTGATGCACCGTGGTGTGTCAGGGTTGCTGCCTGTCCTGTGCCGTAGCTGTTACTGCTGCATCCCCCCAGGAACCAGATCTTCCCTTCCCAGCCCTGCTTTGCTCGCTGCTCCTCGGAGGAGGGGATAGGTGCCAGCACAGCTAGGGGAGGTGCTTTAGATACCGACCTCTAATTTATGCATACTTGGCTTCTGTCATTTAAGTGAGGAGGGATCTTTGAAGGCCATGTGGTCCAACCCCCGCTTAGAGCAGGGTGAATTTAAATCAGGTTGCTCATGGCCGTGTCCACTGAAGTCTGGAGTATATCTGGCGGTGGAAGTTCTTGATTCTGTGGGAAAGCCGAGTAAAACTCCAGTAGATTTTACATCACTGCACCAGTACAGACTGTATTTATACAGCATTTAGTATTTATTCTGAGAACTTTAGGGAGGTACATAAAGCTGGTTCACAGCAAAAAGTATAGATCTGATTTTGTGTCTCTTGAAACCTGCTAGTAAAAGCTACTCATCATCACATTCTGGACGTTAATGAGCACATTTTTAAGACCAGCCTCCCATTTTTTCAGGTGCAATTTGTCATTCTTTTTAACTCCCCAGTTAGGGAGTGGAAACATCACTCCAATTTTGTGTGAAAATGAACAGCAAATAATTATGGGTACAGTTTTAGCAGCTACCAGAGTTGGCCACATAAGAAGAAAAATAGGCAAAGCTTTCTCTAAAAGCAACCATTGGCTGATGATATTGCTTTAAATTGTATTTTTCTGCCAGAAAACTGGGTCATATGCTAACCACTGCAGCCAAATAGTTAATAGAAGTTGTTCATGAAACGTTCTCTTGCAAGGAAGAATCCCCGTGTGTTTTCCTAGGGAGAGGAAAAGCGAGTTGAGGGAACGGTGAGAAACCCTTCCCGGTATCCCTGCATCCCAGCTCTCTTACTGGTGGTTTCTCTTGCTCTCTCAGCTGCTCTCTGCCCACTCTGTCTGGTCTCTGTCTAATTTATTTGAGGCCCGTGCTTTGGGTTGGATTCAGCGCGGATTACGCCAGCGTTGGCCGGTGCATGGCAGTGCTGCTGACAAAATTTCTGCCCGAAGCCTCGCTCACAGCAGTGCCAGAAACTCTTCCTCCCATGGGAGCTGCAGATGGGCAATGCTTTCTTCCGGAGAGGGCTGTAATTTCCTCGAGGGGTCACAGGCAGGGCACAGTGGGGGTGCAGAGGCTCAGCCCTCCCCCGGCAGCGCGGGGCTCCGGCCGTGCCTCTGCCGGGACCCTGCGGGGAAGGTCCCAGCGCCGGAGGCGTCCCTGCCATTCCCGGCCTGGGTGTTCGCTGCTGCCGGCTTCGCACTGGGCTTTTGAAAGTCTCCCTCACTTCTCTGGCTGTCACGGACCCTCGTTGCCTGGTTATAGCTGATTAGAAGATTCTGCCAAGTTTAGCATGATTTACCTCTTGTTATTTTACCTCTGTGTGTCCACTCCGCCAGTCCAGCCGCAGCGCCCGGGTAATGGCTGTAGGTCGGGGAGCCGGGCAGCCACACATCCCTGCTGAGCCAGGGCTCTGGAAGCACGGGAGGGACAGACCCTGTCTGTCCTTCCCGTGGGTGACATCAGTATTGCCCCGTGGAGAAAGGATTCATTTGAGAGGCTGTGCTGCATCACCGCGCTGCCCCGGGCGGGCCCAGCGTGTCCATCCCACGGCGGCCGCTCTGCCCGGCTCCCTCCCACACCCCGGGAAAGGACGACATGGCTTGGCTTTACTTCACACGGGGGTGTCGGGGCCCTGTGGCTGTTTCTGAAGAATATCTTCCAGTTTGGTGCATGCAGGTGCTGTCTATCTATGCAAACGCATCACTCTCAAGTGTTAGTTATCACAATTTCCAGATGAACCTTTTTCTCTCTGCTGTTCCAAGATTTTTCTAGTTGATGACTCATGTCTAATGTCTTTTGATAATTCAACTCATTTTGCTACTGAATTTCCACTTGTGTATCATTAATCAAAGACATAATATCTTGTTTACTTTGGACATCTTTGATGAAACTCTGGGCATCAGCCATCCTGTCTCTCAGCACCATACCATTACAGAAATCCTTTTGTACTTTACAAGCTTGTTAAGTGACTCTAAAATAAAATGAAAGACTTGTTTAGTTGGGGTTTTTTTGTTTTGGTTTTTTTTTTTTTTTAATTGCAATGGTAACAGCTTTATTCTGAGATTTTCTATTCCTTCTATGGGCTTTGGAGTGAAAAGAAGATGCTGTAGGTAGTTTGAAGGTGTATAGATATGTTTTTGCTTATTTTATCATTACAAATCAAATTTTATAACTGAATTCTGTTTCTAGTGCTGTTCAGGAAAACAGTTTTATAAGAATATAAAAAACTTCTTTAGTATTCATAGCTTATAGTATCAGCAGGAAAATATGTTCTATTTAATACAGAGTGGGTAAGTGTTTAAAGTAAGTGCCATGATAGAGCCTTTACAATTTGATTGATGGTTTTCATGATTTTACGTGAGGTAAATTATTTATTATTGCCTTTAATACTTTATTTATTTATGGGGATTTATTGCTATAGCGTCTGATCACCTCATAAATATCAATTAATTTAACCTTCAAATTAATTATTTTCAAAGTCATTTTAGAAAAGTGCACGATTTAAGAACACTCCCTCTGTCTCAAAGCAGCAGCACTCAGACTTTAATATAGGTTTCTTTTATAAGCTAGACAGCAGCTTTCTCACGAAAAAGTGTTCCACTGGAAAATGCACTTGTCAAGCTCAAACTGTTCCATGGAAGTACAGTTTGATGACTTTTTTTTTTTTTTTCAAAGCTAAGCACGCTGCACCAGAGTTGGAGGCTCTTGGGTGTGTGGCTTAGCCTACCCTGTGAACAGCTTCAAGGCTCTCAGGGTCTCTGACTTCATGGTTGCTGGCACACCTAGGTTTTCTGGAGTCCCATTCTGGAAAAAGATTTTTAAGCCCAGGTTTTTTGTGACACAGAAATCTGCTCCTGACTCTTAACGTGGACCAGATGGTCCCCAAAGCCACATATTTGCTGAGACTGAAATTTGACAGAGTACATAAACATCACTTTATAGCCAGCTTTCTATAGATCCTCACCAACTGGAATCAGAAGTGGGTGGTTGATGCCCGTAGGTTGTAAGAGGTAACCCATTCTATCTGTCTTAATAAGTTCCATTATTTCTTCTGACTGGAGAAGGTGAAAAGCAATCTCACTTGTCTGCTTGCCAGTCTTACTTGGCAGATGGCTGTGGAGCAGCATTTGGCACTGATGAACAGGGAACTCTAGGAAAGTTACATGGTTATAGCCCTGTAGGGAAGTCAATGACATTACTAAATTTGACATTTGAATTAAATGAGTAAGACTTTGAGTCTGTAACACCAGTTGCAGGAAGGAGAAAGGACCCTGCAACAAGTCCAATTGTGTTGCTCACATTCACCTCAGTTACCACTTTGTAACTGTTGTTATCATTACCAGTGGGAGGTAATGGTAGTGCTTGCTTTGATTTAAGTAGTTCCTGGCCATGGTTGGAAAGAATAGGTGTCACTGAAATTGGTGTAATCAGAATACTTGAAATTGCATTAGCAATGCATATCCCTAAATAAATACAGTATGTAACTTTTGTTAGTTAGAAAATGTGCATAAAGCAATGTTTGTACATATTGAGATTGTTTGTCTTAAGTTGCCTCACCATATGAAGTAACCATTGTTTACTTAGACATTGCAATACTAGCAATGAAGAACTTTCTGAAAGACCAAGGACAAAATAATAATAGAGAACCCTTCCTAAAACAGTAAACATTTAAATCTATCTCTAATCTGTATACAATATTTTAGTATTGCAGTTCCTAGGAAGTTTCTAGCTGGTTCTAGGTGCATTAATCTATTGAGTAATTGCTCACAATATTAACAGAGCTTGTAAAATTTTCCTCTGGGCACGTGTTCCCATTTTTTGAAGGTATTCTTACTAGCTTTATTTGCATGGATAGATGCATTAAATAAATACTACAAGATAGATTAAAAAAAATCTGTAATGTATGAGGGACATAGAAGCATTTCAACTTTTATTTTTTTATCAGCAGAATCATGATAGGAATAGTGTCATTTCCTGTCAGCTTTCATTGTAAACCCTAGTAATAAAGTTATTTGACAGGATAAATGTGGATGAGAGGAATGGGTTGGAAAGAGAAGTTCCTGTTGATACATGATTTAAAGAGGGTAGTAGGCCCCTCATACTCATTTCATAGGACCCTATCACTACATACACCCACATCCTTGATTATTTTTGGTAGTAAGTAATTTTTCCTAATGAAGAATTAACATATTTTGACTCATTTATTTGGCTAATGTTCTTGTTGGCACGTTTCACTCACACATACATAGTTTTGTTCATGGACAAAACAGGGAACAGTAATAGTGCTTTAGAGTAAAGAAGAGAAAGCAACAGAAAGATTAAAAATTACCATTCAAAGAGCACTAGATTTAATTTTTGTTTATTAATGATGCTGGATGGGATTCCTCATTTTTTTATTTAGTATGAGTTTTTCTCAAAAAACCTGGATGCTTATTCTTTCAGATATGGAGTGTTGTGACACAAGGTTTCCCCATTCTATTCCTGTTCAGATGTTACTGATTTGATTTTGTGCTTGTAATGTAATCTATAATTTATAAAACAGTATTTTACCTAAAAACCCCAACAACTATAGGCTAAAAACATACAACACTTCTAAATTTAATGATTGAAATGTATATTGCAGTGATTTACCTTTTCCATTTTATGCCTATACTTTTAAAACACATTTCTGAGTAAAAATAAGAATTCATCCTTATCTTTTTTGTTTTTTTCCAGACCAAATGTGTGTGGATCACGTTACAATGCCTACTGCTGCCCTGGATGGAAAACGTTACCTGGTGGAAACCAATGCATAGTCCGTAAGTTAATCTTGTTATGTGTTATGGCTGATGTTTATCTTTGTCCTTCTATGCCTCAGGGTGGTTTTAATTGTGTACCAGAACTGAAATGTGTTTCTGTATGTTTTTAATTGCAGCTATATGTGATTGCTTTGCTATTTAAAATATATTAAGCTAATATACCAAGTTTCGTGGGCTATAACGCAGTGATGTGATACCAGTATTTAACAAAAGATTAATCTCATCCACATGTTCTGTTTAAGTCTGTGGTAAAAGGTTCCAAGGGGTGTGTGAACTCTTGGGAATGAGTGGAATATGTTAATCTATTTAAGTTCATTGAAGGAGGCAACAGCATCAGCTCAGCAAGTGCATTTTCTCCACTTCTTTGGACCATATCCCTGAAATATATATGTAGGGATATAAATATATGCAAACATCATAGTGCTGTTAAATGCATATTCATGGGTAGTAGAACAGTGTACCAGAAATAACTCCTGAAGGCACTTTGCCCAGGGCTGATAAGACTCTCTCCAGAGATCCTGCAGCAGTGTGCTGTCAGATGGGAATTACTGCTCTTGTCTGTGTGTGGTGCAGAAATAAAGGAAGCATTATGTTGCTGCCTCAGTGCCATCCTTCCTCCAAGAAGGTCTGGTCAAAGGGACAACAGTTTCACTTTTCCAAGGATATCTCCCAATACATGGTGTGGCCTGTGGCATGTTCCCAGACCTTTCCATAGCAGATGGTGAAGGTCTAGGTCTTAGCTGCCCCCTATAAAGATGCAGATGAACAGGAGGAATTGTTTTGGGATCTGTTGTATGCAGTTTAATGAGTTTGTATGTATTTATGTCATGGTACTGAATTTTCTATCAGGTGTTTTTTTTTATGTGTTTGAGGTTTTTGAGACATATTTTAAAGGCATTTATGTTTTCTTAATAGCAATCTGCAGACATTCCTGTGGGGATGGATTTTGCTCTAGACCAAACATGTGCACATGCCCAAATGGTCAGATAGCCCCCTCCTGTGGTTCAAAATCAAGTAAGTATTTCTTCTGTCTCTCTGATATTGCTCTTTTGAGTTTGTGAAGCTGCTAAGGTATGTAAAATAGTTCAGTGGTCAGTATGTAAGACAAATAACCTCTGAGTCACCAGACGTACTTTTACCACAGGAAGGGAAGTGTAGCTTTCTATGATGAAACTGAAGAATGACTCAGAGACTGGCTATTGGAGACACTTTTTTTCCCTGCCAAATCAAACCCAAATCAGTCCTATTGGAAGCTATTTTCATTTGCCACTTTGTAACACCAATTCCAGTCTTCTTTGCTTTCTGGAAAATACCTTGACTCTGTTCACTGGCAGACATGAGCATGTATACAACAGAAGTTGTAATGATAGAGAGACAACTCTTGATAATTGGCTGAACTTGACATGCTTTGGAATTTCCTTCAGATTTCAAGGGTTATGGACCAGATCCTATGTATGCTGTATGTTAATATCTAGGACTACAAGCTTTAGAGCATTTCCTTGCCAGGCTCAGTACGCATCTTCTGCATCTAATACTGCTGACTTCCTTCAGGTGACACTTCGTAGGTACTAGAGGTACAGAGTTGCTCAAGGTTTTTAAGTGGAACAGCTTTTCATCACAAAAACAATGATACTTTGAAATTGAAACTTTTCAGAGAGATGACTTGTCCCAGAAATGTTTGTATTTCAAGTTTTCAAGGAAGGTTCCCCAGAGCCAGGGGAAAATAAGTAAAATTAAATTCATTCAAGGAACAGAGAACTCAATGGCTAAGCATGAGCTGAGTGTTTGATATAGACTAGGATTCATATCTGAGATGCCAACTGTAAAGTACTCTGTATTCTCATTTGAACGGTGCTTTTGTCTCAGAATGTAGAAGATTTAGATTTTTTAATGACATGTGAAGTTTATAGAAAGAATTTTGGGGGAGATTGGTTCCCACAAATGCCCGTAACTGAGGTCTGTAATATTATGCAAAGTGGTCATCCTTTTAGTTCTGAATATCTTTTGAGGCTCAGTGTGTGGTCTGCTTTGCTTCTGTATTTTTTACTTTGCCTTTTTTTTTGCTTTCCTGGTTGATAAGAGTTTTCCCACATAACTGAACATTTCAGTTTGTGGTTTTAGCATCCTTTTTATGCAATAACAGTGGAAAAACATTAACAACTGCAGAATGTAATGGAATGGCATGTACTAAAATGGTAAATGTTGTTTTTTGCAGTCCAACCTGTCTCATGCTCCTTTGATGTATGTTAGGGAGAGGACAGCATGAGGAAGATGTGGAGCAATGGAGTTCCCAGAGAGTACTGGAGGGAGGGAAGGGTGCAAAATGCTGCACAAATGTGTGTGGTAGTGTGTTCCTGCCTGGCAGCTACTGTTTTACCAGGTGCTTATGCCTTAGTCCTGTAAGCCAGTAAAGGAAGGTATGACTTCTCCCCAGTACCCTTTGGGGCACAGAAGGAGAGATACATCCCTGGATCTGTTACATGTTTTGGCACCTTTGGCAGGAACAAGTGGGCCTTACCTCATTTTTTTATTTATGAGTCAAGACTCAAAAGAAAAATAGGGTAAAGTTTTTGGTTCTTCTTGTGGTTCTTCTTCTGAAATATTCTACCATTGATCTCCATAGTTTTAGCCTTCATTGGAGTAGCACAGATAAATGGCTGCATTTAATTACAGGGTTTAATCAAGCAGCTTCTAAAGCCTCTATGATGTAGCTAATTTGGTTGTTGACCATTATTTCTCCTAAGTATGAATTTTCTACTAATCATAAGCTTTAATCAGTGCTGACATTATTTGCCTTACATTGCTGTATAGGTTTGCCTGCTTTTAAGTGTTGATTTTCTGTATACAGTGTAAGTATTAACACTTTACAAATAGACTTAGCAGTTGGCTTAAAAAATATATATGGTTTATATCTTGTTCAATTTTTGTAGTAATGTAAGATACATTTGTGCTTATATCCCCTTTATTTATTAAAACATACCAATTCTAAAAGCAACAATGTCTAGTAAGTTGTAGAGAGAAGAGCCTGCACTGCTTCTGTGCACTCTTGTGTAATATTTTTTTATGATTTAGCACATCATTAGTGCTTACAGAACATACTTTATGTAAATCATTTGTGCTGTTTGCACTGTAGACAAAACCCATGAATAGGTATTTACACAACAGACCACAATGACTTAGATCTGCAATTTGAAAATAAAGTAAACATAAAAAATACTGTTTGACATCAAATAGTTGCCATTAGCTACCTTTGGTAACAGTTATTATTTTGTCAGAATGTGCATTCATTAAACCTTATTTTAATGATATGTTTTAAGAATAAGAAAAAATCGAATTAATTAAAATAATTAAAAATCAAATGTAAATGATATGTGTTTGTCACATGTAAAATAAAACCAGCAAATATGAGTGAAAATGCCATGTTTTCTCAAAATTAAGGGAATAGCTTTGGATAGATGGGATGTATCTGAGATACCCTTTGGATATTTTTAGCTATGCGTATCTTTAGTACTTAAAGAATCAGTAGTGGGCATGGATTTTCTAGCAGGAACATCCATAGGCAGAAACTGAATTGACAGTGACTCCTATACTCCGGTTGTTTGTTGAAATAAAATATTTAATGCAGGTTGGAAAGCATGTGGATTTGAGACCAAAACAAAGCCTCCAAGTCTGATTCTTATGCAGATCAGTTGCTGGGACTTTTCTGGTTAAGAGTCAGTTTTAGGAATCTGATTTGTGGTTGAAAAGATCAACCGGTGGTTTTCTCAGCAGGGCTTTTAGTGACATCAGTAAACTTGCTGGCTGAGTAGTGGTTATTTCTGTGTAATTAGCGAATTTTTGGGTGTGCTTACAGCGAGCTTGGAGATTGCCGAGTGTGGCGGCCTCCGTGGCGCCGGCTGTGGTGTGTGGGTGCTGCAGGTGCACCCGTGGGGATGTGCAGCGCTCCGTGCAGCCCCAGAGCAGCCGGGCCGTGGCTGCCGTGTCCGTCTGTCTGTGCTGCAGCCTGGCCCTGCTCTGTGCCCCATCCGTGCTCTGTGATCCTGGCACACGGCACAGCGCGGGGGGCAAACACGCAGGAGGGTGTCAGGCTGCCCCCAGGGTTACGGGTCAGGTCTGTTTCTGAGCTGAGCCCCTGGTTTTGCCTCTGTAGGCAGGATGGTTTTGGCTGGCTGAATGAAACAGGGAAGGCATTTGCTGATGGGGCTGTCCCTGAAGGAAGGGAGCTGTGACAGAGGCAGCTGTGGGTGACGGCTGTGGAGACAAGTGTCCAGAGCAGAGCCTGCTCCGAGCCCCTGCCAGCAACATCAGAGGCACAGCCGAGGACGGAGCTCCTCGTCGGAGACATCAGCCCGGAGTCTCCCTCAGCCCTGCCTGTGGTGTGGGGCTGAGCCTTGGCTCCGCGCCCTGGGACCGCGCTCCTCAGGGGCTGGGGAGGGCTCTGCTCAAGGCCACTAAAACCTGGAGCTCAGCCCCTTGCCTCATATTCTGCTGCTGTCAGAGGTGGTGTAAAGCCTTGAAAATCGAATGTTCCCAGGGTTTTTGAGGGTACTGCGGATTTTGTCTCTGCCTTGTTCAGGGCTGTGGGGCAGCAGGCTCGTGTCCTGCCCTGGCGCTTGCTGCCACCTCTCTCGTGAGTCAGTCACTTGCCGGGGAAGCACGCTGAGCATCTGGGATGCGATGAGGCCGTCATTCCTTGTTTACAGCTCCTGGCAGGCGAAGCCGTGCGTCACGCTCGGCCGGGCTGGGAGCGTTCCCTCGGCAGTGGCACGGGCTCTGAGCCGGGCCCTGTGCCCGCCCTGCCCGCCCGGCCCCGCCATTCCCCACCTGAGCGCTGCGGACCCTCGCTCCTCGCCTCTCTCCCTCGGGCACCGCAGAGCAGGCAGCGCTTTGCCACCTTCCGTCTGCCCGGTGAGCTCCCGCAGCTTCGCGAGCGGTTGTGGTTGTGGTTGTGCTCCGGGTGTGAAGAAGTCTTTACTCAGTTTTCCCGGGTATTTGTTAAAAAAGTTAGGAACTGTTGTGCTTAAGAGGGCAGCACTTTGATAAAAAACACAACTATCGCCCACACGCAAAGCCTGTGTGGATATGTATGGTCTTGCTGGCTCCTTTGCAGGTTTATAAAGTCGTATTCCCGCAGTTATTCCTGCTTTGACTTCAGACATTTCCAGTGCAGACTGTTTACAAACTGGATGTGAAAAAGAACAATAATTGATTAAAAGCAACCATTTATTAATGGTAACATTTCCTGTGCATGGCGAGATGAGGCAAAGCTATATGCATTGATTTACCAGCCTTATGCTAATTCCTGTGCTTTTTCTTTGGATCTCTGTCAGTATGGTATCTTGGAACAGGTTGTTTCATTTACCAGAATATCTGCACTGACATCAATGGAATTGTTGATATAGCTGTGAAAAGAGAACCTGGACCTGCATTAATATGCTAGTTTTCAAAAATGCATTTTTAAAATCATCATCTGAGCTCCAGACAGCCTTTGTATGTGTTTCTGTAAACTTTTGGAAGGATAATGTTACAGAATAGTCTGTATGATTTTGGAAGTACTCTTTTCAACATTCCCACAAAAGAGGGCAGAAAAGAAGTAATTAGTTTACTGACTATGCCAGTGATCCTCTTGCCTGATAATATGCAAGAAAGCTCACTGATTTAAATGGCTCATTTTAGTAAGGATGACTGGGTGTCCCAACAGTCTCCTATAATGATTTTAGTTTTAAAAGGGGGAGGAAGTATTTTACCTTGGAAAAGTTCTTTTAAGAAGCTGTAAGACAAGTTATGGAAACTTTTTGTGTGTATCCCAAAATGAGGAAATATACTTTATTTATACATGAACAGACAATATGAAAATCATCATTTAAGCTACTGTTAACCTTTTTATCTCAAATGTGGTTCAAACTACTTAAATGGCTTTGGTCTTCATGTGGGAATGGAAATTAGCTCTTGGCATAGCTTGCTCTAATTGAAATCAGTTTGTGGTTTTTAAGTTCCTTCCCTGCTTGACAGATGATATCATTTCCTATGCTTTTTGTAATCCCCTCTGTTTTTCTAAGATTGTATAAAGCTGAGTTGAACTACACATTTTGAAGTAACTATACACCTTTTTCTGACCTACTTAGGACATTGTCCAAAAATCTTCACCAGATATTCACTCTGTATTTGCAGACAATTTTACTTTTTATTGAGGAATGTTAGTACATTTTTGTTGCTTGAAGTACATGCAAAGCAGAACAAAGGTGTACTATTAGACACATAAGAAATGTAATACACATTTTTTGCTTTTATAATTGAAGAATTAAGGTCACTAGTGTTTTAAATGCTAGATTGCTTTAAATTCTTTCTCCAGTTGCATGTTTTACCTCTGTTTTGTGGATTCATATTGTTATAGAAGGCAGTACAGTTAAAATTATTATTTCAAAAAAAAAAAATTCTGTTACATATTTCTGAACTGTTAAAAGCCAAATGATGCTTGAGGGTTTTGTGTGAGATGAAAAATTCAGTGTTTGGCATGGCACCTGTTAGCTGCAGGCTCTGACGGGCCATGCAATTTCCATTTTTCAGTCCTGTGTGTTTCAGACAGCCTGATGTAGGTATCTGGTGCTCCATCACAATCTACTGAAATGCTGATCAGACTGCAATCCTATCTGGGGAGGAGCCTTTCATGTGGTTCCTGTTAAGAGGAAAACCATTTCCCAGCTGCTTACTGGAGTGCAGGCCCCAGTTCACAGCTGTGTTGGACAGCAGGACCTGTAAGGACTTCGCTTTGTTGGGAGACCTGCCCACTTCTCTATCCCTGATGAAGAGCCTGACATACTTTTAGTTGCTCCCAACATCTAGTTAAGAAATATATTTGCCCTTATTACTGGAAAAATGCATCAGAGACATTATGTTTTACTGGCATGGGGCTTCAGCTGCCTGTTAACCATTATAAGTGGTGGGGCTGCAGCTGAGGAGAGTGTGCTGCTGCTCTCCTGCCTCTGCCCTTGGGAGGGTAAGATTGTTGGCTCTGGGGGAGTGCTGTCTGTGAGCTCTGCAGCTCCCAAGCACAGCAGCTTTACTGGTGGGGTGAGCCCACAGCTGGCATACAGAAAGAAATCACTCTGTTATTTCTCCTTTTTATGCAAGGAGTCTAGCTTGGCTAGGTCAGCTTCTAGTGTTGCATGTGTTGGCAAAACAGAGCTGTCTTCAGGAGCTTCCTTATATGCTTCCCTTTAATACTTCCCTCCCTCACTTCCCAGATGATAAGACTCCCTTTCTAATGGTGCTTTCTGCCAGAATTTTAGTACTTTTCCCTTACTGAAGGCTTTTTCTCATAATTGCAAACTAGGAAATAAATGTTGAGGATTTGTGCTCATATGAAATGCCTTTGACTTAATTTGAATGAGAGGGTGCAAATTCTTGCACCATGTCCTATACTCCTTAGAAACTGTAAATCTATATTGTGTTCTGTAGTGCCATTTTAAGTATCTGTCCTAAAATGTGCATTCTTGACTTCTAATACCTTCTGGTTCACAGAATCAATCCCTAATAGAAGTAAAGACCTTTAGCAAACAGTAAAGTGTTTCTGACTGGTTTGATTTAACTGAAGAAAATCTTTTTTCCTTTCAAGTCCAACACTGTAACATCCGGTGCATGAATGGAGGTAGCTGCAGTGATGACCATTGCCTCTGTCAGAAGGGATACACAGGAACACACTGTGGGCAGCGTAAGTACACTTCTAGGAATGTAGATACTGCTAAGTGATTCTGTGATGTGTGGGTTGGACACTGTATCTATGGCACTAAATTTCAGCTGCTGTTCAGCTTCTTTTGATCAAGTATAGTGAAATTTTACAGGAAAACATGACTTTGTAATGAGTGCTAAGTGAATTCTTACTGATCAAGACTTAAACATCATGGGACTTCATAATAATTGGATATTACTTGATCCTGGAGTTCTCACCCTGCCATAATTCCCATTGACCTTGAGGACTTCTCACCCACTAGAGCAGTGGGTCATACCTATAAATTTTACTTGGGATTCAGTTTTCATTTTATAGATAAAATTAGGATTCTTAATACAAAGTCTTGTTTTCATTTCAGTGTTTACATCAGACTCAGCTAGTATGCTTTAGAAATTTTGATGTTGTCCTATTAGAGTTGATCGACAGATTTTTTTATTTCCTCAATCAGTCCTCAGCCAAAAGCGTTCCTGGATCTGCTGCTTGAAATCTCTCCCAAACTGACTCTGGTGCTCTCTTGTTCTTCTTGGCTGGAATGCTGTGAAGTAACTCAAATAAGGATGTAGACACTGCTTTTAACCAAGGCTGTCACGTTGCTATCTAGTGAAATATTGGTCTGACATAGAAAATGTGTTTCGCTCATTTAATGAAAACCTTTTGTGCTCTGTCAAAATCAATGGCACACTTTCCATGAACTTCAGTGGGACCAGGAATTTACCCTAATAATCTGGAGGAGGATCACATGGTGAAAGGATTAAGAATTGTATTTCTGCCTTCACTGTGAAATATCAAGTGGATAAAAGGGGATAAATGGAAATCTTCTTTCTACTGAAGTGAATGTGAAACGGAACAAAGAATAACATTACTCAATGAACATCAAATTGTATTTAAAATCTCCTTTTTTATGTGCCTGTTGTATTTTCTGATTATTTCTGAGAGGAATTGCTTTTGGAGTTCATTATTAAAAAATTGCGTTCTGTAGCTAGTGACAACATGATACTGAGAAAGAGTATCTTGAATTAACATGGAATAGATATTGATTAAGTTTTGCTATCCTATTTAATAGCATTATTTATTTAACACCAGCAAACAGCCTTTTAATACTTCATTATTACAGGAAGAACAAATACATTTGAGGGTTTAGAGATGGAATATTCCTCTACATCTTCCATCTGCAATCTCTATCAGTGTTTATTTGTTACAAGTTTGAAAGAGATATTATTTTGAAGAAGGGATTGTCCAGCTATCCCAAAGAGAAGAGAGGTCAGAAAAGCTGTGATTGTTCCTGTATTTGTGTTATGCTCCCTTGAAAAGATGAGCTCATGGTACTAATGAGGCCAGGATGTAGTAAAAGGTCATTAAGTAGATTCTAGGAAAAGAGTTTGGTGTCCTGTTATGTTTACCATTTTTACCAGTTTTCTAAGCTGGCCAAGTACCTACCTTCGTGTCTTTCTGAAAACAGCTCAATAAAGATTACTCTTGCCTTCCCTTTGGTACAGCTGTCTGTGAAAATGGATGTCTGAATGGAGGGAGGTGCGTAGCTCCGAACCGATGCGCTTGCACGTATGGCTTCACTGGACCCCAGTGTGAGAGAGGTACGTGCCCCAAATGAGTGGGAATAGTTGTGTTCCAACACCTCTAACAGTGGGGTTGTTAGGCCATTACCTGTTGTATTCTACAGCTGATTTGGTTGTGTTTGTTTTTGGTGGTCTCAAGATAGAAAATAAGTAGCATTTTCAGAAGTTTGTGAACTTCATAAGGATAGAAGGCAGGATGAAACAGAGATGGAACTGTTAACTTTTTTATGATAAGAACACTCCAGTGGAAGAGGTGGCAAATGAGAGTTTTTGTGTGCTTTTGCTCAAACTTTAGTTTCTAAGTCATCAGAAAAGGTCTTTGAATCTAATATACATGATAAGTAGCATCTTGGTTCTGTCTTTTTTATGTTTTCTTTTGCAGAGCTTATTCAATTCTTTTTTCCATTTTGTACAGATTTATTTTCAATTTAGCTTTTTAGTTGCATATCCATAGTGATAATCTTCAAATGAAAACACAATAATACCAACTACCTTATATGGTATGTGGATTTTTTTCAGGGTTATTAAGCCAATTTAATGTTTCATTTGTGAGCCATATAGTGGACAATGTTTAGATATAATGCTGTTGAGTTTTATAAAAATACAAATAAATTATTTTCATTTGTCAGAGCAATTGGTCTGTGTAGTTTGAAATTCATGCATTCTACTCATAGAATAGGTTGTGTTACATAGCTATGAACCTGAGACTGAACAGACATTAATAATCTGATTTTGGGCTACCATATGAAGGGTGTGCTTAGCACATGAAATTTCTGTCAATGAGCATGTCAGATGATCTATGCTGTCAGTGCTGCACCTGGAGCAGTAACAGTTGGCTTTTTTTATGTGCCCAGCATAGGTGGGTGATGCAGGACAACTCTGAGGGGACCAAAGCTTTTTTTTTCCTGTGTTGAAACAGATGGTAGGATGAAGCAGGTATTTCCTGCACTCCCTGTAGTAGATGAAATTGCTGTGTTGGCACTGTGTGAGGTCTTGCCAGTTGTCCACTCAGATGTTATAAAAGTAGTTCAAACCAATGGTGAGTTTTTTCCAAGGATTGAAAAGTAGTTCAGTTCTGAATCATGGGATCTCACTGCTGGAGAGGAGCAAGAGGAATGGGAAATTGAGTTAAAGTTCCTAAGTTTGAAGAGAATAAATGCTTGTAGGTGAGAATGAATGGAATAGTGCTGAAAAGACTTGGAATTTCAAGCAATTACTATTTATCCTTCATAGGTTGAGTTTTTGAGCCTTCAGTCTGGTGAGGAGGTGTAAGGTATAAGTTCAGAAGAAGAATGTTTCAGTGCTGCTTCTGTGTTGCCTGATTTGAGACCAGTTTGATTCCACTTCATTAGGGCAAGTTTCTAGGCTGAATTGTGGTAACAGCTTCAGTCCTGTTCCTCAGGGCTCCTTCCTGATGGTGGGTGGAGTGAGAAACTGGTGGCACAGAGCCATTTCAACCAAGTCAAGCTGTCCTGAAATTACATGCATGCTATTGAGCACAATGAAGTGGAAATCTCTAACTTAAATGTCTTGTCCAAAGGCATTTTTTTACTTAAAACATGTGTTTTGATTTTATAGTTATCTATAAAAGAGAATATAGACATTAATGAGCTGTAGTATTCCTGGTTAATGCTTGCTTGCTGTGTTGAGGCCAAATGATTGTCATATCTTCCCAGAAAATCTGCAATTTGGCCACTCTCACAGATTTTCTGCAGCCTCTCTACCTAGCTGAGCTAATATGTACTCCTCCTCTAAAAAGGGTGTGGTGGTTTTTGGTCTCTGAATCACATTATGCCATGAGAAAAGCTTTTTGTGAAGATAACTTTTCAAGTATAAACTAATCTTGGTCTTAGAATAACTTGCCTTGTTCAGCACATGCACCTGTGTGGTCACTGGGGAGTTGTCTGGCTGCATATGATTTTACACAGCTGTCAGCTAAGTAAGAGGTCCATATTTTGAATCTAGCTTTGGAAAGTTCTGTGGATTTGACACTCCCTGGTGGGCTTCTGATGAACATATGAATGGATGTTAGCCAGTAAATTGACAAGATTCATGCCTTGTAGAGTAAAATTGTGTGTTTATTAGAAAGAAGAGAAAGAGAGGAGGAAACAAAACAGCAAAACCAAAGCATCTCTGTGCATGCAGTGGTGGGGGGAAGGAAAATACTCAAGAGAAATAGTGTCTTAAACTATGCCATTTCTGGCAGAAGCAGGAGAAGCAGATTGTTTTGAAAACACCATTTCTGGATATAAACGTAATGTGAAGTGATACAGTTTTGTGGCATACACATTCTCCATCTGTTTGGCTGTGGTTTGACTTCTAGGTTATGCCATCCCACAAACTAACAGTTATGGAAGTAATTTACTGCTGTGTATCACCCAGTGCTTTTCTGTACAAGCATCAACTAACAGTAACAGTCAAAGAGTGTTTGTGGCACATATGTCACACACTAAAGAATATTCCAGCCTTTGCTATATATGTCATAACTTAGAACTGACTTGAATAAAACAATGCTGAGGCAACCAAACACGTGGGGTTATTCTAATAATCCGATAGGGAAAACACTTAAAATGTTGCAGGTGGTTGGAACAAGATTAGATCCAGTTTCTTAGACACAGAGACAAATTGTGTAGTTCTGTGTCTACTGTTTTAAGTAGTTTTTCCATATATTATCTCAGTAAATGTGGACCATGTGATTGTTAATGAAGATCTGCAAGACTTCTGTGTAGGTCAGTGGCTTTGTCTGGTGAAAGACCCATTACTTTCACAGGCTCCATCAAATCTGTGGCATGAGTGTTTCTATGTATTTATTCAGTCATTCTTTGACAGGGTAGCAGCTGGCCTTGGACCGTTTTGGCACACAAATCTCTTTTTTGTACGTCTTAGAAGTGTTAATCTTAGTGTAAAGCACTATGAACATGAGCACAAGGAATGTTGAGATTCACTTTTATCAGTGGAGTTCCTCTTCGTGTCCTGGGAAGTGAATGCCATGTCACTGGTGAGCCAGGCTGCACCAGAGCTGGACTGATAACTTTATGGTGCTGCAAGTGGTGCACGTGTAGCATTAACTCCTGAGCTCTGGTGTGTGGTGTTTGGCTCCATTCCAGAGCGGGAGAAGCTGCCTGGATGTGCTGTCAAGTATATGCAGCTGTGTCATAAAACAACAGACCTGGCTTTTCTGTGGAGCAGTGTTCAAAAAGGTGGACTTGACATAAACTCGACAGTAAAAGTGTAGTGGAGTTGGGAATGCTTCCTACAGCCATTTCAGACACATTTAAAATACATAGCCTAGGAAGGAAAATATTTCACAGATATTGTCTCAGTTAAAAATTGAACTTCAGGGACTTCTTTTAGGAAGGTGCTGAATTCTCTGGCGGTGGTCCAGTGATGGGCTTTGACATGCCTTTAAATTCAAACCCAAGATGCCAGTATGCCTAGAATTATGCAAGTGCTTAAGGGCCTTGCTGGATTTTGACCCAAGCTTCCAGAGTTAGTTAAGATCTGAGAGATGGACTCAGCTTTTGGTTTATCAATGGTCATAGTATTAATGAAATCACTGATAGCAGAAAATAAAGATGTGGGCAAAGCAAATTTCTCCCACTGGTTAAAAACTGGATGCCATCTTTATGCCATTTTACTGTTAATGCTGAATTCTGATTATTACAGATTCTGCAGTTTCTTTTAGAGTTACTGAAGAGACTGAGAGCAGAGATTTAGCTTATGTTCCCCTGAGGATGATTCAGAACATCAACAGTTCTTTCCATTGTCTGTAAAAGAGCCTTGGCTGTGGGAGATGCCCGTGTTTAGGTCATGTGATAACATCCCTCTATCCTGCACTTTATGGAAATCCAGAGGAAAAATTGAAGTCAGGAGCTCAAGAAGATCTAAGAACCCTATCAGATTTGGTAGAGCTGTCTACAAATTTGTGCACAAAGGCTTTCTTGACTCTTTGAAACTGTTTCTCTTTAGATATTTGGGTAATAGTACTTTAAGAATTCCATATAATAGAAGGTTGTACATTGTTCTTATCCTTGTATTGCAGAAATGCAATGAAATGTGCTTTTCTTTTTCTGTCTGGATTCATTTAGAGGAACACAGTGGAAGCTTAGAATGTGTTACAGCCCTGTTTGTTTATTTGAATGCTTGTGACAACATCAGGGGCTCAATCCTGATGCATTCTGGAGTTTTGCCACTCGCTTCACATGGAAGCAGAATTGGGCCTGATGTAGTTCAAATATTAAAAACGTACCACGTGTGTTTTGTTTTTTTATGGACCCAGAATATGAGCAAATGATTGCTTTTTCTTCAGACAGAGTCGTTTCTGTACTGCTCTCTTCATGGCAGGAATTTTTGCATAATTTTTAATTATATTTGGCCATTATTAAAAGTTCCCAGAATTAATGCCATATGTAAAAATATCTTTCCCAGAGCCTCCCTATGAAAGTGCAGCTGCTGAAAGTGGTCAAGAGTAATGTAGGGCTCTGTATATTTTTTTTTTTCTTTCTCAATACTACAACGGGTAGAATGTTTTTACAAAGAGGACACTGCACCCCTTAGTGTGCCCCGTCTCTGGTATTTAGTCTAAATGGAAAGTAAATAACAAAGTGTAGATAGCAGTAAAAGTATGTTCCCAAAGCCTTATGTTGCATTTAAAGTAGTATTGCAGCATATGGTAGCTGGCAAACATTTGAATAAACTTGATTTCTGTTGCTTTCTTCCAAGAAACACATCTGTTGACATAGACATGGAGTTTCTGCAGCCCTGTAACATGAATGCATGTACAATGTTATAGCAGCAAACTGGAGGATGGCTGAACTTGAAGGCTGACAATAAGGACTCTTGCACACATTTCCCTCCCCCTGAAAAGTTATGAAAAATGGCTTAAGACTGAAGATCAACATCTTTAGTCACAGAGTGATGTTTTACTGACTTTAAAATAATTTCAGTATATGTTGTCACCCTTGATGTCTTTCAGTTTTAGAATAAAAATTCCTTTGGATTATCTTTTCTATAAAAGATGTTGAGATAACTGGATGAGTTTTTTAATTTTTAAAATTGAGGCTGCAGTTTTTTGGTGAAGTCAGTCTCTACAGAATGTTTGTGTATTATTTCGGTGGTTTGTAATACTTAACAATATAATCAATAGATCTCTGGATCAGAACTCAGGACTCAGCTCAGTCCATTATTTGATGCCAAAAAGCATTTTTAGGAGTCCTGTGTATAGGAAGGCTTTCATCCATTGTTGTGGTCCTTGCATGTGCACCCCATAACTGATCCTGTGTTGCTTGCTGTATGCTTTGTGTGTCTTAAAATATCACACAGCAAGATTTAAAATGTTTCTTCAGATATATGCTTATAAGCTTAATCAAGATCCATGAATTATTAAGTACATATGGCTTGGGTCTCTTGTGAGATGTGAGGGCTCCAACTTTTGTACATGAAGCTGAACATTTACATTTTGTTCCAAATTGAGTTTTGATTTCAGTCAAACAAATCTAAATTTTTCATTTAGCTCTTTGGCAGATCTTGTTATATTTCCATGACTTCTTGATTGGCTGCTAAGGACACTGACCTTTAGATGTGCAGTAAAGTATTGTTTGGACTTTGCTTGGTTTTGATTTTAGTCGTAGCAGTGGAGATGCATACAAATTTAATTACAAATTGGAGAGTGTGTGTTTAGTATAAATTATCATTAAAAGATCTGAATGAAATAGCTGTGTTGTTCTAATCTATAAGATTTGGTTCTTGTGTGTAGGACATTGAAAGGACTCAGAGGAGAATGAGTCCTAGATCATTCTTCTGGTGCTGCAAACAGCTTTGTTGTTGAACCTGACTCCTACCTCCAGCTTTGCTGGCAGCCTCTGGCTCCTGTTTGCTGTGCAAGAAATTGGGTTCAGCTCTCCCTGCAGCCAGGCTGGACCTTGTGTTGGCTTTGCCTGCGTGTGGTTCTTGCTGTCTGCTTTGTGGTGTCTTGAGAAACAAAGAGTGGAGGCCTGTGGAGGAGAGGCTTTGTAGAAGTTACCTACATGGAGAGATGCCTGTGTTAGTTTGATTATGGGGTGTTACATGCCCTGCATACTGATATAACTTCTATAACTTCTACACAGTGCAGACAGTTGAAAGCTGTAGCTTCTCTGAATGGCCTGCACTGCCAGATCTGTGCTCTGCACTGTTCCAGGGAGAATTGGAGAGAATCCCTCTCATGTGTTGGATCACGAGAGTCAATTTTTTTGGTGTGTGTATGCTGCAAGATTGAATCAGCTCTCATTGATATTGGTTGCTATTGCAGCAAGGTATTCCATTTGAGGCCTTCAGAATGCATGTCTTAGGGAAGGTCTTCCCCTCTTAGTGCCATTGTATCAGGCCCATTTTTCTAATTCCAGCCAAAACTTGTAAAAAATAGCTGGGCACAACTGATTTCTCATGGAAGTTTCCAAAGAAAAGGAAATTGAAATGTCCTGGAGTTGGACATAATATAGGGAATGAGCAAATGCAGCTGAGAACTTACCTAACAATGCCTATTTAGCTGTTTATGGAGAAAATGACTCCTTCTCTGAGCTGCAATATATTTTGATATAAGAAAGCACTGCTACCTGAAATCCTCTCATTTGTTACAGTGAAAACAAATGTTTTCCTTGTGAATCATCCATTCATAGCTTTTTGTCTTGTTGGGCTAGTAAGCTGAAAATTTTTGTTAGAGTTGCCACAGAAACAAATATCAGTATGCATGATGCCTCAGTCAAGTTTTTGACTTACTTTGTTTTTACAAATTATTTAAAACTTTCTTGATGTTCAGTTGTAACAAAGAAAAGAAGCCTCTTTTAAAACATAGATCTAACCTAATGAAAGGATAAACTGACAAAGGCATTTCCAAGTAAAACAATTCTTTTTATATAGGTCAGCTGCAAAATGCTAATGAAAATTCATCTTAAACAGAGGTGCTCAAAGTGGTCAGTGTAACTGTTTTGACACATGTGAGTTTGTTTGCTACGTATTTGTAACAGAGCTGTTGAAATCTCTGTAAAAATAAAATTTTTCTAAAGTAAATGGTTAGATTTAGAAAGAGATCTACTCTGTATCAGCATAAAAGCTGCAAAAAATTGTGGGAAACAACTACCTAAGAGCAGCTGTAAGACAGACACGTTCTCACTTCCAGTTGCCCTTGAGAGGTTCATGAATAATGACTGAGTAGTTTGTTTGGTTTTTTTTTTTTGTGATAGCTTGTACAGTTTGGCACTTTAGAGAAATGCTGTAGGAAAAGAAAAGAGGCCTAAATAAGGTCTGAAAAGAAAGGAGCCCTGAGAGAAATATCACTCTCCAAGTTCTGCTATGCTGTAAAACAGAGCTTGGCTTTGCACTCTTTATCCAGAAGAAACTTCTTTTGGGAAAAGGTGGAATTTTGCTACATGAAGAAATCAATATTCAGTATTTCCCTTCCCTGTAGGAAGGCATGCAATGACTAGGGATAAGTGATTTTAAAAAAAAAACATGAAAGTTATTAAAAGTGCATGGGTATTTACACATGTATACATGTGGGTTTATATTTTAAGAAATGTGGACCCTTTTAAGCACCTGAGTTTTGATTTTGATTGCACATTTACTTTGTTTCTGTTGCAGGCCTTACCCAAGCTAAACTAGCACTGCTGGGTTAATGGAACTGAGTCTGCTGTGCCATAGCCTTAATTTCTTTTTGTGGTGGTGTAATTCAGATTATAGGTCTCCCATTCTGAAAGAGTGGTTTCTGCACTGTTTTACTTGTCCCTGAATGTTTAACTTAGTGTGGGACTCAATTTTTAGGAAGCATTTAACTCAAGTAAGTCTGGCTTACCAAGTGATCTTGGTCATGTTTTATAATGATCCTGTCCTCAATGTTTGTGTTTTTTGCAAAGTTTACCTAATGATTGCCAGGTGTTCAGTACTGTCCCCATTTGCTCCTTACTCCTTGGAATGAATGGTCTTCTGTGACCCTCCAGGGCTTTTTCTTCTGACACAGAGGTGCTGACAGTCAAAGGGAAGCAGGAGCTGAGGAGAAACCTGTATGCTCACGGTTGTTGCCTCCTTGGGGAAATGGTGGCTGATGCTTTCATCCTGCACTGCTGCACACAGCCTGGGACAAAGCCAGAGGTGTCCTTGCTAGCATTGCAGCAGTGGTCCTAAGTTCTGTGATATTTTACTAGACTTACCATTTTCCTTATTTCTGTATACATGGGGACCTCATAGTGCTTTTTGGTCTCAAGATTAAGCCTTCAGTTTTTGCTCTAGGTCCTTTTATCTTGGTCCCATTACTTACAATTGCTCCATTGAATCTATTGATAGCTGAATTTTTAGCAAGATTTGGAAAATCAGTTTATCTCCAGCAAAAATAAATGGCACAACCAAAGACATATCTGCAAGTTAGTGGGGTAACTCCTACCTATCAAACAATGCATTTGCATTCTTTTAAAAATAGAACTGTAAGAATTACAGGGAGAGAGGCTAATTTCTAACTGAACTCAGCTTACAGAATTGCTTAGGGTGGAAGGGCCTCCTGAGATTACCTGGTCCAACTCCCCTGCTCAAGCAGGATCAGTTGGAGCAGTTTGCCCAGGACTGTATCCAGTCACTCTCTGGAAAATGTGCTAAAATATGTGTTAGTCTGTGATTTGTAACACCTCCAGCTGTACCATTCAGACCTATTAGCTATTTAATGAAGATCCAGTGCTAACACTGTCAAAGTGTTCATAATTCCTTATCTTCTGCGTTTTTTTCTTATTCGTGTGTTCTGTTATCCAGAGAGTGTTTGTCCTATGGCAGTGATTGATTGAGTGCTGTGAAATGAAAGTAAATATTATGCTGATGATTTCTAATGCACTTGCCTAATAAAATTCTAAAAATGGAACAGTTAGTTTAAAAATAAAGAATAAGATGACCAAACTACAGTGGTTCATAGGGTGTGGAATAGGGAATGGTTTTAAATACGAGTAATACTAATAACTACAGACTCACTGTCAGGGGAGTTTTCCTGTTTGCAACTTGACATTAATTATAGTTACCTGCTTGTCACTTAATACAAAAAGATGGCAAGACCTATTAGGCCCTGTTTTCTTATGTTTCTGAGAACTACAGCAAGAAAAAAAGTGGCAAACATATAGTGGAAAGAGCATGCTGTGCACTTTCTTCAAAGTGCAATTAAGGTGGCTCTGAAAGTGAGGCACACCTTGAACTGTTTCTTCAAGGGCCATTGGACTGGTTTTTGGCTGGATTGTCCAGATGTCTTAGCTCAGTTGAGCAGTACAGTGACAGAACGCTACTTGGACTTGAAATGTTTGTAAGAGGTAATAGTAAAACCAGCAAGCAGTGAAGTATAATTGTCCTGCTGGGATATGATGAAAGCCTTTATGAGAATCTCCATGTCCTAGTGGGACAGTATGGGTGGTAACTTGGAGAGGTTTGTAAAATGCAAGTATGGCAGCTTTACAGTTGGATTAATACAGGCTTCAGAAGAAGCCAAAGGGTCAAAAATTACTTCCAAGCCACAAGCCTCAAAGGCCAAAAGATCTACAGTGAAAAAAGAGGTGAGTGATCCACCTCTGTGAAAGGATTCTGTGAAAGGAGAGTTGATGTTAAGTTACTTCAGCTCCAATAACCTTTAAGATAAGATATAGCGTAATGATGTAGATATTATGTCTGGAATTGAATTATACCACATTGTGTGAACTAATTCCAGCTACTTGATTCTTGAATTGAGGAGTTAAAGAGTAATAAGAGGATGATTTGTGAACTTTTGAGGGATTGAAGTAAGGAGAGGGTTTAATAATTAATGTTTTAATACACTGAAATTTGGTAGAGTTGTAGGGGCTCATAAAGCAAAAGCGAGAGAAGCAGGTGAGAAGGGAAGATAGGCAAGGAGATGAGGATCTAGCCAGACAGTTTTCACACATCTTGGGAAACCAGTGTTGGAAGCAGGTTGAGACGTTTAGACTGCTGCTTGGCAGGGGAGACCCAGTGGAGATGTGCATTCCATTCATCTGAATGGCTGTTCTAGTAAAAACATTGCTAGACACAAGCACAGGCCAGGAATGGCAAATGATGAATGACTTAGCAAGCTATCTTGCTGGGTATTTAATCTGTGTGGTTATCTAAATAATTTGAAATGCTTCTCTTGGCCTCAGCCAGGCTGGACAAAATGAAGTGCCATGCATTAAACCTTGTGCTATTTCAGTTCTCAGGTCCCAGCAGGAACCCAACAAGATACGGCTCCATGAAAGGTGATACTATATTAAACTAACAGTACAAGTTGTATCAAACTTGGTTCCAAATTCAATACAAGAAGTCGTGGTTTTAGGAGGCATTTTAAATCTAGCACTAGCACTTCAGTCACTTGCTGATGTCAGTTCAAAAGAAGTGCCTTGTACAGCTGCTGAGTGCGAGGAAGACGAGAGGTTAAATTGGGTTAGCGGAAATGAAAGACGTGCTATGGAAGAAGTTTCGGTATCAGATTGTTTATGGAATTTGTCATTAAATAACAGAAGTGTTTAAATTGGAGGCCAAATTTAAAGCATTCCTTTTTAGAAATTTTTCCCTATTTGTGTGCAATTGAAATTATTTACAAGGGTATACAAGGAAACATTAATTTCTTTCCCTCTTAAAAAGGAAAGATGATGGCAAATGCATCTTAGTCTCTTACTGTTCAAGCCTTCTTGAGCTCAGGCCTGAGCCACCAATGTGTATTAAAATAATTCTGCTATTCTTACTACAGTTGATTACAGTGCTCTGTTATAAAGGGTGGAGGCACTTGGTGGTTCTCCAAAGAAAGTGAGTAATAATTGACCTAATGTACAGAGCACATGAATAACATATTCTTTTGGTAAGAAATTTATGTTTTACAGGGTGTGCTAGAGTTCACATCCCTTTTTCACATCTTCCAAAAGATTTTAAAATACTCAGCTGCTCTATTAAATTTCTAATTCAACAAATACTCAAATACAAAGTATGCATTAGATAAAGCTCTTGAGTTGAATCCAAACATTGAAAAATCTTTTAATCTGCCTTGAAAACAGCTGTTTAGAGTTTTGAGTAGAAATAACAACTTCCTGCAGCCTACGTTGTTGATGTCTGTTTCAGTTCAAGCTGGGAGGAATTTCTCTTTGTTACTCTGCAGCAGCAGCAGGCCTTTGCATCTATGATTCGACTATCCCCCAAACATATTAGCACTGGTGTCCTGGTCCTCTTTGAAATAAATGAATTCATAAATACACTTCCTTTGAATTCAGCATAATGGAAGAGAAGAGAGACTTACTGAGAAGACTTATAGTTTTGAGGGGGAGTTGTCTGAAGTGCAGCTTACAGGAGCTCCTTTTAACATTTCCCACTACTGAGAGACTGCTTCATGTTTGTCTGCTGAGGGAATTCTTGATATGAGAATTGAATTTTAGTGTCAGAAATGATTTTAAAAAATTAGATGGGGTTTGTGCATATGCATTTATAAATTTCATTCTTTGTTCGTAAATATTTAGGTAATTTATAAAACGTTACACAATGTTTTGGCATCAAATGCCACATACAAAATTTCTGCCTATTGCATCCCAGTAAATACCAAAAGAGTTCAAGATGACTGGCATTTCAATGAACATCTAAAGCAGTAATGACTTGCCACTTAGTGTAAACTATTGCCAAAACCCTGCAGGGAATTGCTTGTGTTTATTCTACAGCCTCTTTTGCTATGTCCAGAGGGTAGATTACATATGCATTTTACACACACACAGATACACACACACATGCCTGGATCAGTTTTATATTCAGACATTTGGGCAGTACTTTAACTCAAAGATAGAAGTCTTGGCATTGTTCAGAGAAGTGAAGCCTGGATGAAGCTTTGAGGTCACTCTTGAAGTGATCCAAAACCTACTCACATAAAATAAACGGGTGGCTGAAAACCTAAGTGGGCTTTGAATCAGGAGTCAGAAAGACCTAATCACATCATGTCAGCCAGATTTCAATAAGGTTATTGGAAAAGCAATCAGATATATGCTGTGCTACCACACAATACTATTGATCAGTAATTTTGGATAAAAGTGCTTAAGTGCATAAGCCACAAATACGAGTATGTTTTAGTGAAGATTTGGGTTATAGTGGATAGAAAATACCATTATATGGAATGGTATTTAACTACAACTAGGTATTTCAAGATGAGTGAGAAAAATTCTAGTAGAGTAAATAGCAAAGAAAATCAGTACAGCCTCTTGCAGTTTTGTAATATACTATTCTTTTCCTTTTGGGCTTACATGCCACATGGACAATCTTTCATGTGATGTTTTCATTTCTAAAGTGTTTTTAAAATGCAATTACATTAATAAACATTGACTAACACCTAGACAAGTTTGAATATGTGTCCTCCAATAGCCTCTGATGGAGCATAAGTAGCCCTTTGAAATCTAAAGGAGATGTTTGCAGTTTAGTAGGTTTTACGTCACGCTCAAATTTGAGCAGATGTGGAAGAGTTTTGAACCGTCCTTTTTTTCTGAGATGATGTCCGTATGGGGTTTTTTTGTGTGTGTTTGTTGTTTTTATTCCAGTAGTCAGTGTTGTGTGTGGTTTGCAGTGGGGGGATGTTAATGCAGAGGTGCAGATGCAGTACCCAAGACGTCAGTGATTCTCCACACCTCTTCCAAAGCAGAGTGAGATCACAGCAGAATTACTGCCCTGCAGAGAGGCAGCCTGATGCTCACATGAAGAGTAACCAAGATCACTTTTGTGAACAGGGCTTTTAACCAGCTGTTTAAAAGTTGCTGATCCAATTTCAAGTTTCTAATTAAATGAAATGGGAGGAAGAAAGAGATCACCATGCTGCCAGGCAAGAGTTCCAGTCCAGTGGTTATCTCATTTCAAACCTGTGGGCTAAGTATCTTTATAACTTAAGCTTATAGTATATTCACACACTCATAAAATGTTCTTATGTAAGGGTAGTTTAACCACCACAGGCTTATTTTATTTTATAAGACTAAACTATTTGATGCTCTAAAAACATTTTCCTCCTGTGAATGTTATTTATCACAAGTGTAGTTGAAACCTGAAACTTAATTATTAAAACAGATATTCAAACCCTTTCTTGACAAGAATGAGGTGGATAAAAGACATTATTTCTGGAGGAAATCTTCCTTGCCTTTTGAATATAGTGCAAAATATTTCTGATAACAAGGAGGAAGTTTTGTCTTTCACTGAAGTGTCTCAAATGATGAGCTTTCTACTGTTTTACGAGAATTTTTTTAAAGCTACCTAAAAGTTTTCCCACAGTGCTGGTTTACAAGCAGCTGAAACTTTAGAAACCACGCAGAACAGTCTGTTGTCCTGTTAGCATTGCTGGCAGTGAATCACATATGTATTGATGACCACCTAGATTGCTAGATGTACCCATTCTACTAAAAATGAAAAGAAGATATTTCCTATGTTTTTAGGTACAAATTTAAATTGGCACTGCAACTGCTAAACCTCGCAGCTTAGGCAGGTGCCAGAGCTCTTGCAGAGGAACTTTAAACTGCATTATGTTGCACTCTGTATGCTTGCCCCTCGTAACTCTTCAGTGCTCCCCAGCAGTAGAGGGGTACTCCCCTCCTGCTTCCCTTCTCCCTCCTCTTACCAGTTGTAGGAACCCCAAGTAGCATGCCTAGCATGTACTGCTCTCTTGCACTTGGTCCCAAGCAGAATTTGACTTTTAATACCTAAAGTATCATCTGTCTCAGCTGTGAATCTCTTGGTTTGAGGGTGAGGTAGTTTAAGGGATCACTTGCTTCCTAATGGCTTGATACTTCATTCAAAATCCAGTGAAGTTAAAGGACAAACATACTCAGGAGTTTTGGTGGTGTGGAGCAGGTCCTATATTCAGAAAGGTAAGGTAAACATTGAGACACTGCCTACACCTGGATTACCTCACTTCTCTGAGTCCTGATTCCTTGACAGGATCACCTGTTAGTTTAAATGCCTGCTTTGGATGTTGCTGAGTTACACCAGGAAGACTTGTTGGGGAGAAAAAAATTAACAGGATACACTTAACAGCTTGTTTTGACTGTGAAATGAAGCTTGTTCTTCTCAGAAATAATTTTCATATATATATACATATACACATAGACACACTTACTGCTCCTTTTTTTAAAACAAATTTAAGCTCTGAAGATAGGAACACAGTTAGACCTTGTCATGGTTTATTCTAATCCACTCAGTTGTTCAAGTACTGTTCTTCTAGTGTGAAAAAAATATCAGAAGATAGCACAAGTTTTTTTACTATCTAGTAGAAATTCTTTTATAACAGCTTCCAGTGTTTTTTGTTCAATACAGTTAGTTTTATTTCTTTGAGATGGATAGATAGGAGCTGCCTAATTGAACAGGTAAGCAGTATGTTGTCACTGCTAGATTAGGCCATTCTTTATGTGGTTTGTAACATCTTTTTTATCTTGTATTCTCATTTATCACTGGCCTGGTGTTAGTTTTTCTTGATTTAGAATTATGGCATCAAACTATATAAAAGATATGGGGGTACATAGTTTGTGCTTTGTCATCTTGAAAGTATCAAAGTAGAAAACAAATGGATATCAGCTCTACAAATGTGAGGAAAATGCCTTTGGGGAAAAATGGATGGTTAATATCTGCAATTTGTGTAGTCATTGTTTATTCGTATTTGGCCACCCAATGATCCTAGTGGATAGTATTTCAAAGTGCACAGCCAGATGTGTCAGTGAGATGCTCATTCTATTGCTGGGATGTTTTCAGGCATCTTTTTGCTTCTTGCTCACTGCTGCTCTTGGAGCACAGGGCTGAGTGCTGCTCCTGCCCGTTCCCCCTGCCACGTGGGGTGCTTGCTGCGGGTCCCCCAGCTCCCGGGTGCGGCTGGGATTGCGCCCACCCTGCTCCAGGCATGGATTCTTCTCCTGGATGCCTTTGGCTGGCTGGCTGTTCCCAAAGAGTTGGCTCTCTGGCCCTCATTTTGACCTAGCTGGTTGTCCTGGCAAACTTCCCTCTCCCGGTGAAGCTCTCGGGCTGGCCAGCCTTTTCCTTCCCTTCCTTTTCCTTTTCTCCCCTTCTCACACATGGTGTCTGCTGGCTTCCACTGTTTATCTCTCCTTGTCTCTGCACCTCCCACTCATTTCTTAGATTTGCTTTGATCCATCCCGTCTTTGCTGCCTTCCTGTTTTTCGTCCCTCTGCTCTTTTGCTGTTTTGCTTCTTTGTATCCTTGTTTCCTTCACACTTGTTCCCTGAAGGCTTTTTGCTCTGGCTTTCCCCTACCTACAAAGCAGTATGTATCTTTTCCAGAGCTTGATGTCTCTCTCCTGTCTGTTCATCTGATCTAGCCACCACATTATTTGAAACAGTTACTAATAGAACACTGATTTGTGTTACAGGTGGGAGAAACTGTAATGTTTATCACTTTTTTATTTACTATGGATATTTTTATGAGTTCTTTATAGATCTAGTCTATGCTTCCACAGAAACACCCATAGTAAAACACCAACTGAAGCATTTTATTGTGCTTTTGTGCCTTTTTTCCCCCATAATTGTGGATTGTCATGTATCTGGATATTCTCTATAATTCACTGTAATCTCCCTTAGGACTCTTAGAAATGTCACAACTCACTGTTTTAATCCAGACATCCCAATTATAACTCTGGTCCCACAAACACTTCATTATGTTCATGTGGAATAAGGACTTTTGGGTGATCACAATGGTGGGAAAGGAAGTGCAGAGAAAATTCATGGCAGTTGAAAATTTGCTGCTGTGATTCTGTGAGAGAAGGCAAAAAATTCTCTGGCCATTTTTCTCCTGCTTGTTTCAATCTTTGTTCCAGAGTCCTTATTCAGACATAGTTCTGAGTGATGCTGATTGAAGTTTTATCTGAGTTAGGACTAGAGAAACAGATACCTGTTCTTAGATGCTGTAGCACACCTGATATAATAATGTGGTTAAACCCCCTGTAAATATCAACATTTTTTGTCCCTGTTTAATTCAAACTTATTTTTAAGTGTGTCTTTTTCTCTCCATGTTTTCATTCTCCCTAATTATGGGGTAACCTAATATCATAAATTACTCTAAATACTGACGAACAAGTCAGTCCCTAATGGTAACTACACAACCTTGTCAATGGGAAAATACTCTTATGCCTCCCATATGTGTTTTCTCCCTTTATGACAGAAATATGAATCCCATGTGAGAGGACATTGCTCCCATGTAGCAGCCCACTTCCTTCAAGTGAATATCATCAGTCCTTCTCCTTTGAGATTTTAGAAGCTTTTGACTTGCTTTTACACATGTGAATAGATATAAATCTGAAAAAGAAAAAAGTTCATAGCATTTATTGAGTTGGAAAATTAATTAGACGACCTAATTGACTGTGCATGAGTTCCTCTGTGGAATGTGTTCTGCTGCTGTTGCACTCACCCAGCACAGAAAATCTCCTCGATGAGCAAATTCCTCTTGTCTTTTACTAGAAACTGACAATTAATTGAGCATTTAAAACCCCCATAAAACGCCACAACAGCCCTCCCTCCAAAAAAGGAAAAAACCCAAACCTAACTGACCATAAAACCTTGAAGAATCATAACTCAAAAAACTTTGCATGAAAGATCTTTTCTCATTTTATTAGAGTAATGCCAAGAGGCCTGAACTCAGCTTGAGGCTCCCTTTATCATTCAGAAAACATACAAGTGTGCATCCCAAAGCCTGTGTAGTCTAAAGAGGAAAAAGCCCCACCAGCATCCAAAACTATTGGCAGCCCCATGTTCCATGTGGGGAGCTAATATACAGGGAGATTAAGTCACTTGTGTAAGGATGTACTGGGAGCCTGTAGCAGAGTCTGAAACTGAACCCAGGTCATCTCAGTCCCAGCCAAGTGTCTCAACCACAAGACTCTCCCTCCTTTTCAGTATGTCAGTGTAGAAAGTAGGCCAAAAAGCAGTTTCCAACCTTTAATACACAGCATTTTGCAAGGCTGTGAAGTATTATGTATTAGACAGGCATCTGGATCAGCAGCAGTTTCTGCAGATCCTTTTATCTGTAAACAGAAGCAAAGCCTGTAAAGGCTTTGTAAAATTTACATAAATTACCATTTTATCACTAAATAACATAGTTAAATTAATGAAAAGTGTACTTAAGTTCAATGCATTTTAATGATTTTTAAGAATGGAAAATGCGTTTAAAAGACTTCTGCTGTGTGTGGCTCTCTGATTTTCATGTGTTTTAGATTGTGGTGCTACTCATCCATCACGATGCATTAGCAGTGATGCATAGCTACGCCAGGCTGTGCAGGGTGGTGGGAGCTCAGGGAGGGAGGCTCGGGTCGCATGACAGGCTAACGCTCCAGTGTTATGCAGAGGTTAAGTATTCCTGTGTTGGGAGTTAGTGAGGCTTGCAGTTTGCTGACCTAAATATGAGTGATTCCTATTATGTTGAGTATTTGCTTATCTTTTGGAGCATCTCTGTGTAGCCAGAGTGTAACAAAACTTCAGCTTGAATCTGTACCCTGAATGGAAGAGGATAAAAGAAGTGCGAGTGAATATATGTACATATATAACCATCCCCCCTCTTCAACTGGGATCCTATTTCGAGCATGAAATCAGCATTAGTGTGTGGTAGTCTACAAAGAACAGGCCAGAGCTTGTTTGTTCCCCTCAGTACACTAGTTAGTTATTCACAGACACCTGGCTTGTTTACTGAACCCCTGATTCCTTTCTCTCACATCCCGCAAATAAAAAATTAATTATCTAGTTCTCATTAGCTCTCATGTATGTTCTGGAGCACCACATTTATGACCTCCATTATTTGAATAATTAATTTATTAATCCCAGATGTTGTGTGTGTTTACACAGCATCAAAAATTGATGGAATTTATGCAGCATGAAGGTGAGAGAGACCTTGTTTTCTAAAATAAATGATGAGAAAGTATTCAAAATGGTGATCAGTGTGATGGACCATTCAACACACACTTTGGTTTGCAGGATTCTGATGCTATTCCTTGTAAGCACATAATTAGTAAAGTACAACTGGAGTGTGTCACTTCTGGTTGAACTGCTGTGGCCCAGCTTTTGATGAGAGGCCTCTGAAGCTGGGTGGGTCTCTCTTCCCCAACACCCCCAGAATACTGTCTGTTTTCTGTGTGAGGGAGTGTTCATGCAGTCAAAGGCAATGGAATTCCCCCACTGAATGACCTCTCATTGAAGTCAGTGTAACTGACTTTGTTTCCCTTGTAACTGGGACCTGGCCTTCATGCTGGATATCATGTCTGGGCACCCACAAAACCAAGCAGTTCTATCTAACAGAGGGGAAAAAACCCAAACTGCTAGGATTGTAGATCTTAGATCTTGAATGTTCCTGTTGAAGACACTCAGGCTGGTGACTGTTTTCCAAGTTTTAATGATTTGTCCCACATGTGGAGGCAAATGAAATCTTAGGACCTGACGTTCCCTTCAACAAGTAGAAGAGATGCCAGTTTTCAGTGCTGAGGTAAAAATAGATTTGCAATATCTGTTAGACTAAAATAGTGTATACAGAGCAAGTGTGATGAGTGAGAAAAGGCCAAAGGCATCAGCACATATGCTATTAAAAGCTTAAAAAGTGTTAAACAATATGCTAAGAATGTGGAGTTGCTTACACTTTCAGTAAATGCATGAAACCTTTCCCATATTTATCTAGAGTGTTCATGGTAATTCAAAGTCTTTTAGAAAAACTTGCAGTTGTTCTTAACTGATACCCTAAGAACCAAAAAGTGCTCTTCATCCCATCACTAACAGGAATCAGTAAAGACCTTTTGCTCTTCTCTCCTGCTGCATGCAAGTAAGAGAACTTGACCCTCAGTTTGAGAATTGTCTGTGAATTAATCTTTTTCTCTCCCAATCCTTCCCATTTCAAGATACTTACTGTTCTGTACTCTCTTGCTGCTTGGGAAAATCAGACTTTTGATGTGTCTTCACAAAGAGTTTAATTGACAAGTGAAATAAATATTTTCTGTAATCTTAGATTAAAGATGTGATGGTCCTCAGTCACTTAAGGCCTGTCATTTGCTGACTGTGGGGGACATCCACCCATTAGTGCTAAGCAAAGAGAAGGGTCCTTCAACCAAGTGGCCAATGAAGACAGGAGTGACAGAAGGCCTTAAACAATAATATGATTAATGAAACATATTTTAGCATCTCATATACTTCATATTGGTGGATATAATATATAGTTAATAAACTTACGCTTGCTTAGTTGAAAACTTGTGAATCAAGATTGGATCATTTACCATCCTGGTTTTTTACTTCTAGTAATAGAAATTGTATACATGTGATAATTCTAGAGTTATGGCACGCATTCTGTAACATTTCAACAGTGATACCTCAGGCTTATTCAGAGTTAAATAGTGCACGTTACTGCTGTGTTTATTTTTGGATCACAGTCTTAATGCAAATCCCATATATGTGGTTATGCAAAATGATCCAGATTCTGGTCATGATTACACTGGTGTACACACAGAGTGATGCCACAGTTTCATTGAGGAAGGAATCTGATCCTGTAACACAGAGGGTTGCGTGGTATTTCAATTAAGTAGTTTATGTGTTTCACCATAGTGTTAGAGGTGAGCTATTAGTGTCTGAAGCAATTTTTGTATGTTATTGACTTATATTGTTAACACTTCCTGAGATTTTTTGGTGGGTTATTGTGCAACCATGAAATGAAATAATTGTTAAAATATTTCTGTAAAAATCAAATACTCTGTGTTTTCACTGTTTTTCAAATATTCATATCATTTTAGCAGGCTGTATAAAATTTAAAACTCTGTGTTACAGCCTTACGCAAGAAGAACAGTATTAGTTATTCCAAAGTCTTTATGCTGGTAAAAAACAACAAAAAAATATTTACATCATATCAAGTCTGTCATCACTAGAATCATATTACAAAACTACATGTCCATGAGAACACAAAAACCTGAGTGTCTGGCTTAAGAAATTTGGCCAGGGAGCTGTCTGCCACATGGAGAAGAGTCTTCACAGAGATAGAATCTGTTTGCCCCTTCCTTTCATTCAGTGGAAGGTTTCCACCATTATAATTTCTCAGGAGTGCTGGTCTTTTTGGATTATGGGAAAGAGGGATCTTGCTTCAGACAAGTTTGATGATTCCTGTTATAAAGGAGTAAATACACCTTGTTAAAGAGCTGCCAGGGCTTCAGAAGTTCAGAGTTCTGTTAGGACCACAAAAGCTATTTGTGTTTGTATCATCAAGTTAACATATCATTGCAACACCAAACCATCATTATTACACTTACTGCCTTCCAGCACTGAAAGCAAGTTGACTTCTCTCCATTCCCCGCTGTATGTTTACTCCTGCTGTGTTTCACTGAGCTTGAGCACTGAAAAACACTTCCCTCTTTCCTTCCCACCTCCCCTTTTTATTTATAACCAGTTTTCAGTTCTGGACTGAGTTTCATTCCAGTGCTCTGCAATTGAATTTTGTTTCATGGCACTGCAGAGGAGCATTTTAAAAAAGAAAAAGTTATTTCTAGTATATAGTACTACTCCATCTCCTTTGTAAATGTGAGCAGTATCTCTTTAAATTGTATGCATTGCATTTTCTGAAAGCATTTTCCCTCTCTTTGGACGCCACTCCATGTAATATTCTGTAAGTCATTAGGATCTATTTTTCTTACAGAGTTTGCACTACTTTTGGATAGCCTTAGTTACTTCAGTCAGTGTCTTTTGAAGCCAAAGGGAAAAGAAATACCCAGAGCTCGTCTGCTAGCTTTGTCTTTACCTTGCTAGTTAATAGTTAATGCTTAGTGGTATTTAAAGAGAGTGTCTATAACGTGGCACTCCTAAGAACACTTTTGAAAGAATAGTGATAAACCTCGGCCAACTTGTTCTTTTTAAGTGAAACTAGCAAAGTTCTCTGGTAGAATCAATTCTCCTTAATAATCATTTGGCCTTGACAATAAATATGTCACCAAAGCCAGTTGCTTTTTAGAAAAAAGGGAGATGAAAATCAAATCAGAATTTTATTTAATTGTTGCTAGCCTGTGAAAGAAATTGGAGAAGTTAAAATCTGCAAAGACATGGCCCTTATACAGTAAAGTAGGGTAGGCTAGAGTTTGTCAGGTAGCTAACTATTCAGAAATGAGAAGTTATTCTACATTTAGCTGTATTGCTTACTGTTTTCTTCATCATGGAAAAGAATAAAATGTGGTAACAATTTTCTGTGTTTGGATTGCTGCTGCACATAATTGGGAACAACAGAGCTAAGGCTTTGATTTTGGTGAAATGCTTAGTCTGCGTGTTGGATTAAAATATGTGCAACAAATCACTCCAATTCTGTAATAATAATTTTTGAACACTATTTTTTTATTTTATTACTGTAATGTTATTACTTTTCAGCTACAGACTTTGAGAACTGGGTCAGTTGCAAGAACAAAATTGGCATGAAAATAGTTGTATATTTGTTCTGGAAAATAGATTGCCAACATACTTTATAAAATAGTCGACCTGAATTGTTCTGTGCAACAAATGTGATAATGTTAGTCTCATATTATTAGTAAGCTATTAATTCAAAGTCCTATTCTTTAACCAGTATCCTAGGAAGACTAGGTAATATTTGCTAGATAGACGTGTTAAACAGATCACCTGTGCAAAAATGAATTTGTGAAGCAGCTTATGGATTAGAAAATAAATTTAGACTGAAGTGTGCCAGTAAGTCAATATATGAGAACAATTTGCAATAAGCAAAGGTGAGGATGACATGAAGAAATGGGGTCATCAGATTCATGAATTAAAGGGTAATATTCCTGGGGCTGGGTTATATGAGGCAGTAACTAACTTTTTGGCTGCCTAGTACAGAATAAAGAGTTATGGTACCAGTGTTAGATATGCTTCCATGGATATTTTTTACTCTTGTGAAAGTAATGAGAAGCAACTTGGAGCTGTGATCTGTCCGCAGCACAGCTGTAGTAGTTTGAGACATCTCTGCTGCCAGGTTTATATTCTTGCCAGAAACAGTGCCTGAATGGTTGCACTCTGAGTCCCTAGTTCCAGTGACATCTTAGCACTAGCCAGTGTTAAATCTCAGCTATTTGAGCTCAGTGCTGCACTGTGCACTGAAGCAGCTGGGAAATGGTCTTGCTTATAAGTGAAACCATCTCTGGCACTGGAAGGGAGCAGACAGAAGTGGCATGGTGATAATTTCTTCACATGCCACGTCCAAACCTACCAAACCTCACTGGTAAGAAGTGTCAGACATCATAGGAAATAAGTTTTTAAATATTTACAGAGTTTTGTTTTCTTTCCTTCTGAACACCCTCTGATATCTTTGCCATGTACTTTCCAATGATGACACATTGGGATCTGACTGGGGTGAGTAATGTTGTCTGGCTGGGGGGAGGAGAGGACAGGGAGTGCTTAACAGTGAGTAATTATTTAAGGAAATGGCCTGTGTGGAAAGAAAAGTGTGTTGTGATTGGATGCATTTATCAACTGGCCTTTCAGTGTCACCTGTAGACAGAGCATTATTGTGTCTGAGTTTTTAAATAGTTGGAAGTCAGTTTATTGAACTAACTTGGGAAGCGCCGGGGTCTGGTCTTGATTTGGTCTGTGAATCGAGATGTGAGGTGTGTCCCCTATTAGAAAAGAGGGAAGCAAATGATAGTTACCCCATGGTTATCCCTGAGCATGGTCATTCAGTTTTCTGACCAGCAGTTAAAAGTCATAAGATCTTGCATGCAAAATATCATTTCATGATCAATATAATTTCAAGTCTACACGCAACTGACAGGAAAATTTTGCAGTGAAGATGGAGTTACAAGCTCATCGCTCTTCCCTATTTCCTTTGTACAGTGACACACAGAGGTTTGCATTATTTTTTTATGAGGTTCATATATGTAGAGCCCTCTGTTTGTTTTCTCTCTCCTTATCAGGAGATTTTAGAATTTCTGAAAATACCTAGAATTATTTTGATTTTGAGATAAAGCCTGAAGTGCTAAACCTTTGTGTTCTATGACTGTGCTATGGTGGTGCTCACTGCTACAGTCAGCTTGGTCATGCTGTTTTCTTCTGTCAGTGCCAAGACTCTCTGCAATTCTTCGAATTTTACTGCAAAAATTCTCATTTCAGACACAGCACATCCTGCCTTCTGAAATGAGGCACGTTGTGGTTTTCTTTATCATCTTAAAGTGTATTGCTACCTTCTCTGAAGAGAGTGAAATGTCTGAAGTACTGTGAAACGTGCAGTGATGGACGCTGTGTTTTTCCCTTGGCAGTAAAGTTGTTAGTGTATTCTTTGGCTGTGTGGGATGAGGTTCCAAAGGAGCATTCTCAGGTACAAGTGGCTGTGACTCCCTTTCCTGACGTGTGGCTGAGCAGTGGCACAGGCTGCCAAGTGTGGTGGGTCACACCTGGGCAGCGCTGCAGAGATGAGACGGTGCTTCTGCCCTCTACAGTCTCTCTTCCAGTGTCCCTCTTTTATCCCCAGCTGGTGAAAAAACCCAAACAAGCCTCCGAACAGCAGAAACAAAAGTGCTGCTAGACAGGAAAATAATTTGTACTAATGATCAGCTTAAAGGTACTTCACTTGCCTTCGAGCCCTTTCTGACCTTTCTTTCATTATTTGTATGATAATGGAATATTCCTTTCTTTCCCTTTCCCTTTCCCCCTGTACTCAAGAAAGGGGAAGTTGCTGATTTGTGTTGCCGAGGGGGTTTTCAGTTGCACAGCAGTCCTGGCTGCGTTTGGGGCTCATGCTGAATTTTCCCCCGGGAGGTGCTAACAGCTGGGAGGAGCTGGTTTGCTGCTCAGGCAGTGCTGCAGCCCGAGGTACTGTGTGAGCTGTGCATGCTGTGTGCAGAGAGCTGGAAAAACACCCCTTCTTTTATCATTAGCCATTTTTCTTTGATGGCATTTTCCTGTTTTCTGTAATGACATCTTGCTCATCATCAGATAAATGCTGGCTTGCTACACTCTCGTGCTTTGACCTTTGCACTCATTCAATTTTCATTTGTTTTAAGAGAGGTAAAGAAGTCTGTCAACCTCCCTTAACAGGTGGTTATCAGTTTGCAAAATCAGCCTGTTAATTTGAAACATCACAAACTCTTCTTAGGATATTTATAGTGAATCCTAGAGGATAGAGGGACCAAATTTTATCCAGCCTCCTTGCACTAGCATAATTGTTTAATCCAGGTTCCATTAGTTTGCAATGTTCTTAAACTTTATTTTTACGTTAAAAACTATATTGTGCTTGAAACTGAGCAGAAGTTATTGTGAACTAGGAGCTTAGGATGTGTGTCTGGTGTCAGAAGTTTTGCACTATCCTGCTACTTGTGGTCTCTTTGGTGCTGTCCAGAATTACTTGGAACAATTATCATTATTTATTGCAGTGCTTGGTTTTGATCAAAGCCTGCCAGGACTACATATTTCAGCAGCCTCTCTGCTGCTTTTAGGAGTATTAAAGATCTTTGGAGAAGATAACTAAAATTATTTGACAGTTCTGATTGAAATAGGAATGAGCTCTAGATCAAAATGCAGCTTGATTCTTCCCTGTGGAATTAATAAGCTGAATTGTTGCATTGTAAACTGATGTCATTCTATTGCCCTCTTGCTCTTCCTGACAGCATATGAACTTAATGCAGTTTCTCAATTTCTACCAGCTTCTGAGTTGTCTGAAGCTCCCTGTGGAATTATTCCTTATCAAAATAGCTAAGAAGTATGTGAAGAAGCAGATAAAATTGTTAGATAATGGTGGCTACTGCCTTACTGAAGGCCACTTGCACATGCTGAAATTTGCATTAGAAGTGACTCAAAGGGTTTAAATTAGCAGTTGCACATCTTTTATCATTTTAGTAAAATAACTTCAAGCCTCAACATTCTTCAGTTAAATTGAAGTTATCCCTGAATAAAAAACCCCCATCCCATTCAAATGGTGTAATAGCTTTTACGGGTATATTTTCCTTCTTTCTCTCTTTCCAGCTCCTGGCTGGTCACTGGTACCTTGTGTCTGAGGTTTACTTATTTAAGTAGTTTGAATAATCACAAATGACGTGAATGTATAAGGAAACTTTGATGCTACAAATTTAGGATTGGGGTTTTAAGCTCATATCCTCTTTTAATTTTGTCACCATGTTAGTAGAATCTCATTTACTTCTCATAGGCTTTCATCTTGTAGCAAGTAAAAAAGTCTTAAACTTGCTGTTTAACACACTTCGACTTAAAAGCTATTTTTATTTGGCCTCTGCATAAAAAAAATGGATTGATGTGTAGATTTCTCTGTGGCCTTAGGCTGGCATGTGCATTCACATGATCTTTTTCATATGGGTTTTCTGACTTAGAATTTTCCATTAAGAACAGAGAAGAAAAAAATCTTACTTGTGAAAATGTGGAAGACTGTATTTGAAAAAATAGAAGGAAAACTGCATTTAGAAGAAAACTGAGTATTAAGAATAAAATTAATCAAGACAAAATATTTGGTGAAAAGAGAGTCTGTAATTTGCCATACTAAAGTGTTATGAACTTGCATAATAACAAATAGGAGCAGGACTTGCTTGGTTTTGAGTGCATGTTTGACCCACGTCTTGTTACTGAGACCTTGTGGAAAGATTTGCATGATTACGAAGTTAACTTCATTGGGTTCACCATATTTCTAAGGCACTGCTAAGTCATTTATAGCTTGAAAGCAAACAATTGTAAATGCTGATCCATTCATATCCTACCATGAAACACAAGATGGGTTATTCACTGCTGTCTGACGCGTGCTCCCACGGTGACGGAGAACAAAATGACTCCTTTTTAACCCATCTATATATAAACAGCAGAGGGACAATTTACAATGGGGGATTTCATTCTGGGGAGGTACTCAGAAGATTTCCTGTTGCCGACCCAAAACTATGGAATTTCTAAAGAAATTGTTGTCTCTTGTTTTAGTATTTGGAGTTACAGCACTGGGAGTTTTGCACAGAGTAAAGCACATATTCTTATTTTGATCAGGGATGACAAACCAATCTCAGAAATAATTTTTTTATTTGATAGGTATAATTGATAATGATTTGTGTGTATTAATTTAGGGAAAAACTTTATAGAATCTGTAGTGTAGAAAATTCATATGGGAAATGAAGGGACACAATAAGAAATACCAAGCCAAAGAAGGTTAAGATGATGATAAAGAATTAAGAAATCCAGGGCAAGAGAGATTTTACCAGAGATTCTGACTTGTTTCATGATGAGGCTGATGGAATTGCTAGAGAAGGGTGGCAGAAGTGTTCAGTAAATGTAGCTGTACTGTTTGGAGGGGATAGGACAGGAATTTCATACCTGAAATCTGATAGCCTTTAAGGCTGAAATTAAACAGCAGGAATTGGATTTAAGTATTTTTATATAGCTAGTCCAGTTAACCAGGGAGCCTGAAAATAGCTAATGGGTTCTCACTGGTTAATTGTCCACAGGGCTGGAAATACAAGAAAAATTTCCAGAGGCTGAAAGAAAATTGTTCTTGATCCAGTATTTTAAAAGGGAGATTATCTGAGTGATTACAGGTGTGTTAAACAGACAAAAGATAGAATGGCAGTTATTGGAGTGATCCATAGTTAATGAAGAATGAATGGTATTTAGTGTCATTTAGTATGAATTCATCAGAGAAAGGCCCCTTGATCTAACTCAATATCCTTTCTGAGTTTCATGCTATCATGTCAATTCATGAAGATAACAGTAGCAATATAGCATTATTGTTTGCCTTACAGGATTTCTGTAAGCTATTTTATTAATTGTATCAGAATGGCTTGATTAATTGTCAGAATTACAGCGTATGGACACAGCATCTCTGGTTGGCATGAAGGTTAAATGTTAACCTTCATGTTAGTTAAATGTTAGGCTTCAGGGTGCATCTGGTGTGGGGAGATAGAGTAGATGGGAAAGATAACCACTCTCACTTCTGCCCTATTTAACACTTTTTAGGAATGGTTTAGTGAAAACATATTACTGTTAACAAAGTTTGGATGTGGCATGAAACTTGGAGGAATTTATAATGGCATGACTCTAGGGCAGTGTGGATTACTTAGTGACTGTGGCTGAGGTATCTGCTCACTTCAAACACCAACAGGTTCATAGTTTGCTAGCTGTGCTTACAGGATGCTGGACTGTGTCCTGGTGCACCATAACAAAAAGAGCATTTTACATTGCTTGTGAAAAACTAACTGGAGTGTGCACCCTGGATGTGCAGGAGAAAGCAGGAGATGGCACTGCCACTGGTTTTTGCCCTTGGAGGATGGAACAAAATGAAGCCTACTAGTTTTTTATTAACATCTTAGTTTGATTCTGTCTGTTGGCTGTGGCTTGTCCTGCCATAAACAAATAAAAGCAGATGTGTTCCACATGCCCTCCATTCAGCTGTAGACAAAGCTTGCCCACATATCTGGTAGAGCATATGCCTGAACAGCAGTGAAAATTGTCCTCAGAAAACTTCCTGTAGTCTGTATTCGCTTCCCTTGAGCCTCACTTGAGAACAGCCATCCAACTTGTGGAAATAAACATATCCTAACTCTTTTATCAGTATACTTTAAAATAATGCATTGAATATTTAAAAGAAACAGATGAAAATACCCTGGGAAGAATATTATGAGTAACTAAATGAAGCAGCAAAGGGGCCCTACAGATAAAACATTTCTGGTAAAATAGTCACAGTTTGTTTTCAGTGGGTTTGAATTAAAGAGAGGGGAAAAAAATCCGCTGTAGAACACTTCTAACATAAATTGATGGGTTGGTGGGCAATTTGTTTGAAAAAGAATTGCCTAAATATGCTGCTGTTTTGCTTTATTAAGAGTTTTGTTGTGTATTTTTATTGTGATGCTGATCAGGTTTCCTGTTTTTGGCACAGATTACAGGACCGGCCCTTGCTTCACTTTGGTGACCAACCAGATGTGCCAGGGCCAGCTCAGTGGAATTGTCTGCACAAAAACCCTGTGCTGTGCAACTGTTGGGAGAGCGTGGGGCCATCCCTGTGAGATGTGTCCTGCCCAGCCGCATCCCTGCCGCCGAGGCTTCATTCCAAACATTCGAACGGGCGCCTGTCAAGGTAAGTTAGCAGCAAAGCTTCCCCAAGAGCTGCTGAAATTGTTACTGGATTAATCTTAATTGAGTTACACTGCTGTGAATAACCTGTCCTGAGCCATTCTCAGCTATATGTGTGAAGAATGGAAAAACACTGTCAGAAGCATTACTTCATGATTCAGTGAGTGCCTGATGTTCGAGTGAGTACATTAGTAACTCAGGTCATGTGAGAGCAGCCAGCACCTTAATGAATTTCTCACTGCCAGCAGTGCTTTCCCTTGGTTCTGTAATGGTGTTTTTCTGAGTGTACCACTCCATCATTCTGTGGAGGAATTTGTTCTTTTTCAGAGAGCACTCAAAACATGCACACATCTCTCTGTGGCAATAATGCCCCAGTTATCCAGTGTGAGATTTTTAGCTAAAAGTTGTGTAATTTGGATTCGTCTTGGATGTCTTATCTCTTGAGCTACACTGCTTTGACCTGGAGAAAAGTGCCTGTCGTGCCATTTTTAATGCCTTATTATGTATTTTATACAATTTTGGAAATGCATTTGCATTTGTTTCAAATCATAAAATCCACCCAGATGTTGCTTACTTCTTTCAGAGCATGCCTAACCGTAGAAAGTCCTTACACTGCTTTTGGCTTTTATTCTAATACTTCCAGCTGTATAAATTCTTTTATTGTCTGGATGTCTGACAGGAAACAGGAGAAAGTTAACAGGGGCAACTATGTATTAAACTGATGTGGATTATACATTCCCAGCACCATATCTTTGGGGCCAGTTTATTTCAATCTGTCTAGCATTTTCTAATAAGTTAAAATATTTTTGAAAATAGAGAAGATAAAGATTATAAATCTATGAGTAATTTTATATAATCATGAAACTCCTATGAAGGGACTTGAAGGCATTCCATTGCATTAAAAGTGTAGATACCCTCTGTCACAGGCCAAGTCATGGCTGGTGCCTGCAGACAGACTTGATGAACTTCAAGATGGACAACATGGTTGTGTGCACTGTGTGATGTGCCCATTATTTGACCTCAGTCATTCTGTTCCCCTTCTCACTGTAAAGGTCAGGAATAAATTGTGCAGGAATCTGTGAGCAGAGGTTCTGGACCCTTTTGAAAGCTTATGTACATAAATATGTGGCCCACACCCCTGAACTTACACCACACCTAGTTAATATCCCTCTTGTTTGTGTCATGGGAAAGCTGCAGTGAACTCTCCAATGGGTTTGTGCAGTTTGGAATAAGGATACTTCTGCTTACTGCACATTTCTTAGCAAGCAGCTACATAGATGCTGGTCTGTATGTGGTGCCAACACAATTTTGGCCTGATATGTTTGACTTGTATTTTCCAGTTTTCCCTTCTTAAGTATTGTGTTTGTAATTTCAACAGATCTTTTATGGAATTACATATTAGCTTTATTTTTCATGCAATTGTACTAAATCCTTTTGAAATCAGATAACTTCCATTCAGACTGAAGACATTTCAGGGATTTCACATCTATATTCAATCTAAATAAAGGAAAACAGGTTAAATAAAATCCAGGTTCTCTGAAGAGAAAAAGGATTCATTATTATTGTGTGGAGAAGTAAAAGAAAAAAGATATAGTGAGGGTAAGGTTATTTTCAAAAGTAAATTGAATATCACTGCCCAAAGTTTCACTTTGGCTGAAAGTTAAATTAATATCACAGCTGAGAATTTTAAAGATACAAAGAAGAAAAATAAAACCAAAAGGTGGGATTTTGAAACAGACATCATNGTTCTCTGAAGAGAAAAAGGATTCATTATTATTGTGTGGAGAAGTAAAAGAAAAAAGATATAGTGAGGGTAAGGTTATTTTTTGAATATCACTGCCCAAAGTTTGACTTTGGCTGAAAGTTAAATTAATACACAGCTGAGAATTTTCAAGATACAAAGAAGAAAAATAAAACCAAAAGGTGGGATTTTGAAACAGACATCATGACTCAGAGGCATGACTTCTGTTTCTTTAGTTTTTGAGGTTTTTTTAAGTCAGTACAGTGCCATGAGGTCTGGCTGATTGCTGTTACTAAAGCACAGCCCATTGCTGTAGCTCGAGTACCAGCAGCAATGTGGCTGAGTTGAGGCTGCTGAGGCTGTGCTGATTCTGTGCCCTCCCTCAGGGACAGCTCTGCTCTGCTGCTGCACCCCTGAGCTGGATGGGTTCATCCAGGGATCTTTACAAAGCCCTTTGCCATGTGGTGCAGATATGCTCCTTGACGTTCCTGAGACTTCCTGCTTGTGGCTCCCAGGAAAATTGCCTCTTAGCCTTTTGTACAGATGTAATACTTCACTTTTCAGACTTCAAGACACATTACAACTGTCTCTCTGGGATTTATAAAGAGATATTTGAAGGCATCATCTCCTTCAGCTTGTGTCCCTGCATTGAAACCTATGTCAGGGTGAAGCCCAAGAACTCAAGCAAGCAGTTTTTAGCAGCAGCAGCAGCTGGTTCTCCTGAGGAGATGGGGGAAGCATCAGCATTTGGATTGGAGAGTGGAGTGCTCTGTGCTCCTGAAGGAATTCCTGAGCAGCAGAGACAGGGCAGCCCCTGGGGACTGAGAGCCAGACTTCCCCAGTGTCCTATTGCAATGCCACTTCTCCGCCTCCTTCAGCCTCTTTTCTGTAACTGTTATTAAGCCATAGCAACACTTCTGCAGCTAAGTGACGACACACATGTTGTTGTGCTAAAATAATTGTGAGGCCAGAAACTGGGGCCTCTTGAAAATGTTTGTCTTGAGCTTACTACCTAGCCTGTGATATCATCTTTGTTGTTTCATTTCCCTTGGTGAAAAAATGAGAAGCAAAGAAAGAAAAATAAAAGGGAAAAATGCCTTAAATTTATGTATGTCTAAGCAGGTCATTAATTATTGCTTCTGAGACATTAATTGTGGCTAGGAAACTTTTTGAGTCAAATCCTAACCACAGTCTAATGTCTTTGGTGCTGATCTCGCTGGAGTGTCAAGTTAATAATTTCCATCAGAAATGACTCTGCAGTTGCTGTGCCTCTCTATGAGGCCCCCTCCATGCACACTGCAACTTCTCCTCTGTGCTGGTGGCCTAAGCACTGTATGGAGTGGCCAAGATTTTCTAGGGGGCAAGTGATTTTGGGTGACCAGCTTTAGACACTTCAAAGAAACTTGAGTTCTTTGAGTTCTGGCAGGCTGTGTTTTCTGCACACCATTCCCCAGATGTTTTGGAAAAACAAAGCAATAGCAGTTAGATATTTAATGTCTGTAACAATAATAAGCATGTGATTTCTTGCAGAAAATATTTAGAGTACTGTACTTAATCATACTTTGCATAGAGTAATTACAAAATTAGTGTCCATCTTCCCAAGCAAGTATCATAATATTATGATGGGTGAAGAACAGATTTAGGCATATTTAATTTCTGTGACAAATTATTATGGCTGTTCTTGAGAAATTAAATAAAAGTGGGTTTTTTTCCTTTTTTATATCGTAGATGTGGATGAATGCCAAGCCATCCCTGGGATCTGTCAAGGGGGAAATTGCATTAATACTGTTGGATCTTTTGAGTGCAAATGCCCAGCTGGACACAAGTTTAATGAAGTAACACAAAAATGTGATGGTAAGAACTTCTAGAACTTTCTTCTGAAAGTAGAAGGGGGAGAGACTTCTTTTGGGAGAGCAACTTTGTTTAACAGTTTGTAACAAACTTACTGTCTCTTTTGCCTTGAGCATGCAAGTAGCATTTTTCACAACAAATACAGATAGCGGGGTGCTTTCTCCCAAACCAGAGAATGTTAAATATTGGCCCTGCAACTTTTATAGCCTTTTTATTTGTGTAACATTTCAGCCTTGAGGGTACATTTAACGTTACACATGAAAAAATTAAAAATGCTTTCTAACTGATATGTTGCTTTAGAAGTGCTTGAGGTACAGGTTTCTTTGTGGATCTTTTGACCAAAAAGTGTATATTTTGACCAAAAGGTTAAACACATTCCTACCTACTCAGGTGAGCTGTATTTAACATAAGTGGGAGTTTGGCACTGCTGTTGAAGACTGCTGGACTGAGCTCTAAACTCAGCCTTACAGCTGCTTATGTTACAGAGGGCCAAATATTTTATCTTCACTTACTGGTCATCCTAACTTGGGGGCACAGCAGGTGCTAGATACTAATGTGGAAATTTGCAGTGTGTGATTATGGAATCGAGCTTTTTTTACTGTGATTTGATAGTATTTTTTTTCTTTGTAATACAATGATCAAGCATAGATGTCTCCTTTGCTTTAAGAGAATTTTGAGTACATTATGAACATAGTACTAAAATGTGTTGCACATTATTGATTTGTATTTACAGTGAAGTCCAGATAATGTTTAAACTCTTGCAACTGATTCTACTTTCAGTCATTAGACTAAAATTAACTTGAGTAGACAAGTTTCATAAGTGGCTAGTGATTTTGGAATTCCAACTTTCAGTACAATAAAAGTATTTGTGAGAGAAATGTGTGCATTCACCATCCTTTCTTGCATCAAGTGCCCTTTAAGAAGCACTCAAAACTTTTTAGTCATTTTAGAAGAATTATGAATTACTCTTTCAAAAGAAAAATCACTATTTTAGGCAAAACTTTATAATTTGTTTGCAGGTTAGGGATAGCAATTTCAGAAGAGCTTGTACACAGCATGGTTTACATATTGCCTGCCAAGGATTTTGGCAGAATGTAACCTACATTTAGAACAGAACAACATTGCAAGTGTTTCCTTCTGTGGATGAAGTACCAAGAATGTGGTGAATAGGAGAGACTGAACATGTGCCTTGTTAAATATTAGTACATGAGAAGCTGAGAGCTGTAGGCTGCATCTCATAAACATTTTGATGGTATTTTTCAATTGCTGAATCATTTTAAAAACAAACCCCAACCAACAACCAAAAAACCCCAAACAACCATCACCTTCAGAGCCTGTATTTGCTAACAGTTAAGGAACTGGACTCAAGAACCTGGTACAGGTTGCTGTGTTCCCAAATTCTGCCACAAATTTCCTGCCCCATTTGTGAAATCCCTTTGCAGTGATCATCTGGCTGCAAAGATCAGATGAATCTTTCCTTCTTCCAATTCATACCTGCTGATTTTTGAACCTCTGCAGACAGTTACTTCAGTACATCTTCATATTGTATGTACCAAACAATTTTAGTTAAAGCTGTGTAAGTATTAATACAAGTCAAAGAATGAAAAGTACCACTTTTATACCAGTGGCAGGATATAAGACAGAGACACAACATTTAAGAGCAGGATCATACAACAACAACAACCTGTCCATCTTGTTCTTTCTAAATTATCTTTTGAATTTTATAAGACAGTATAAGACAAGTTGTTTGGTTTACAGTAATTAACTATAGTTAATTCTGATACATAATGAATAACATCTGATTGTTTGCTTGGTTTAGCTTCCTATTTAGCAAGCAGCATTTCTAGCAGTTGTAACATGTCCTTGGTCACAGATTTAGTTCAACTGTGAGCTACCTGCTGAATTACCAGTACTGTTTTTTCAGGGGGTCTCCGTTAAAGTAAGATCATAATGGCAATTGTCAGGGATAGGTAGACAGTCAACAAGGTGGAAAATGAGGGAGGTTGGTTCTCTTTGTTAGCATAGCTGGTGGAAATATGTATTTTAACTGCTACATTATTTCACTGCTTGATGTAGCCATTTCTTTTCCATTCACACTAATGCTGAGGTAAACTCTATTTTTTGTGGTGACTGCGGGAGTAATTTTTCCTGGAGTGACATTTAAGTCTGCAAGTACATAAAGTATACTTACCTTTGTAAAACTTGCATACTTAACAACGACAGTGTTGCTTATATGGATGTCAACACTAATATAAATAGTGAAATACTGTTTGGGTTAGGCTCAACCCTAAAATAAAGAGTGATGATTTTGCTTTTACAAAGGTCGGACTCTATATAAACAGTGGCAACACTGCCTTTAAGATAAACATTGGTGAGTTTGAGTCAGAAAATGCTTGAATCTGATCCATTTACAATTGCATTTTTCTCTGCTAATTAAGGGCTTTATTCAGACCAAAATTCAATTTCCACATTTTTTGTCACTGAGACTTGTGGGACTCCTGTGGTGTATAATCTTGGAGCAGAAGCCAGAAGTCTCTTAACAGTGCTCCCAGGGCACTCGGATTTGAGGATTTGGCACCATCCTCCAAGTAGCAGTGAACAAAAAGTCACACCCCTCTCACACACCCAAGTCAGGAATGTGACCCACATCAGGAAAACTAGCAAGATGCTGGGGAAGAATTTGTGCACAGGGGACCCAGGGCCCCACTCCACTCAGGATGGCTGAGTCTGCAAACTTGGGTTATCTGTGTGCCATCCCAGTCCCTCCCCTACTTTCCTACAAAGGCAAGGGGCCACAAAAGTATTGGAGCATCCCACGCTTTACCTAGGAGACCAGGAGTTGTTAGTTTTTATATTACTGTCTTCAGAGAAGAAATAGAACTGAGATCCTTTCTACTTGCTAAAATACTCATTAATGCTCCTGTGGGACTTTGGGTGTTCCTCCATCTGTTGGGGCCAAATTCCAATTTAGGCGTTACATTTAAACTCTTCCAGTCCTTTTTAATGACTCCGGTATTATTCACTCCTTGCCTTGGTGTGTTGGGTGGTGTTGCAGTATTTCATCTCAGAAATTTTTGTGGTTGGTGAAATCATTATTACAGTCATGTATCTGTCTTCTCGTAGATCTCTGGAGGAGAGGTTGGGTAGAGTCCTGTGATGCCATTATTTCTAGCTGGATGCTCCCTGTCAGGGGAGCAACTGGGTGATTGTAGATGGCTGTGACAAGCAGATGCCATTGATGAGTCTAGAGAATAACCTCCCGTTCTGCTCTGTTTGGCTGATTCCTCTTGTAGGTACCATGGAAAGGAGCGAGCTGTTTTTAAGCTCAGCAGAACTCCAGGTTCCTAGGAGATGAGGGCAGTGCTAATTAGATACAGCTGCATTGTTGAGACAGTCACTGGAAACCAAGGGGAGAGTAACTACACATCACAGGCAGGCTACTGGTGGTAATTAAGGAGCACTCGGGGCTGACATAGGTCGTTACTCACAGAGCTGTAGATTATGTAAACTAGCTGTGGAAGAAGCCCTTCCAGTTCCCTCTGTGCAGCTATGATGAGTTGTAAGAATTTGTTAGGTTTTTTTCCCCTGCAGACTTCGAAAATTTTTCTACATTGTATCTATGATGATGATTTAGTATATGGATTGAGATTTGTTAGTGAAGAAAATCATGATATTAAAAGTCTATTTCAAAATCACTGACAAAATGTAGGGGAAATTACAGGCATTGCCTGGTTTCTGCCTGATATTCTGGTTACACTCTAGAAACCTGTGAAACTTCAGAACATTAATTTAGTGGAGAAAATCAGGGGAGATAGTTTTCGTTGCCTGCAGTCATCCTGGTCTGAGCTGTAATCCTGTCAGATTGCATTATTGAACAATTCCTAGCTGCTCAGTGCTTTTGTGTGGGGGATTTCCAAGACAAACCCAAGTGCAATAAGAAAGACAGGCAGTTCAGAAGGTGCTACATGTCCCTGTGAGTCGGTGTTGAGCCAGTGTGGTACCAGGAGATGCTGTGCTGCTGGAGATGATGGTTAAGCTCCTCATCACTGTGGTCATTACACAGTTTGTGCTCTGGTCCCAGCACAGTTTTCTTAATTCTGGTATGCAGAATTCAGACTGGATGAGTTACAGTTTTCTAACAGTTAGTGAATCTCTGCAGTTTTAAGATTTTCATCCATCATTATTAAACAGTAAAACTTTTGCAATTTGCAGATACTGTATTTTCAATTTGCAGATACAATTTTTTTTAGGTTCTGTCTCATTTCTGTTTATAAGATGCCTAATGAAAGATGCTAATTCAAAACTACTGATTATACCCTGAATTTGATTAGTACTACTAATTATAAAATACCTTTTCTTGAGCCAGAACTAATTTAGCTAACCTGCCCCTGCATCTCTTTCATGTCTTAAAGATATTGATGAATGTAGCACCATTCCTGGGATTTGTGATGGAGGAGAGTGCTCGAACACAGTGAGCAGTTACTTCTGCAAGTGTCCTCCAGGGTTTTATACAGCTCCTGATGGCTTAAAATGCATAGGTGAGTACAATCATGTGAACAGTAGGACAGTAGGTATTATAAAAAATTAATGAATATCTAAAATGGGTAACAGTGTGTCAGAAATGTATTTCAACTTGTGAACTTGAAATCCTTTTTTTTATATAGAGGAATATTACGTGCCTGTATATGTATTCTGAAATGAGTTTTCCATTTGTTTTCCATTTCCTTCTTTGCCTCTTCATTGAGACCTTCTCTTTTATTTTTTCTACTGCAGTTTTTCTGTTATGTTGTATCTGTTGCCTTAGAACTTGTTTAACAGTCTCCTTGGTATTGTTGCTCTTATGTTTATCTTTAATCTGTTTTATGTTCAGCACTCATTTAGAAAAGCAAATTTGCATTCCAACTGTTATAATGCAGGTCTTTGTCATTAAAGGAAGTAATGTGACAAACTGAGTATGGGACATTTTTATGTGCTTTTGTGATGCTGATGATTTGGCAGAGCTTTTCTCTCAGGCTTTCACTGTGGTAGAGCAAAACCCATCTTCCAAAGGCCAGACCAGGAACCAAAGAACTTTGTGAATGAAATGACTGCCAGTGCAGTGCCAAAGCCTTGAAAGAACCATGGTAGCAGCTAATGCTTCTAGGAAGCATACAGCCTGCTCTGAGGCAGGTCTAGTAGTTAAGTACATTTTTTTTTCCTCATTTTTGTGCAGTGATTTTTTTTTCCAGTGCCAGTGCTGAATTTTGGGCAGAAATCAAATGAAAGATTTATTTCCTCAGCTTTAGCATGTTTATTTAAGGGCTCTAATGCAGTGCCATCACTAAGAAGCAAGACAACATCCTGTGTTTAGTACCTTTGGTAGGAAATAATTTTGGAAAAAAATTAGAAAGTATCCCAAACTTCAGAGATCAGTACCAAATAATACTAACTTTCACAAGAGATCTGGAAGTAGTTTGGGTTATGATTCATTTTGAAAGGTGCCATTCAATTTCTGCACGTTGTAAGAAATGAACTGCTTCTCTTCCATCATCAAGAATAGCTTTTCTGTAGATTTGATCCATACTGTACACTTAAAATGGCAATGGGAATTGCTTTTATTGCTTCAGATTAATAGCTTCTAAATCACTGTGGATCATTAAATCATTGATTGCTGCCTGTACTTAATATTTGTGAGCAAGATTTACCTTTCTGTAGCAAACATTTTCTAGAGATGCACAACTTGCATTTGCTTTTTACTTCTTATAGTCACCACTCAGTCAGGACTGCCCAACATTCACACCCATGTCACAGTCCTTTAGTTTCTCAGCATTTTTACCCCCTGTATTTGTGGGCTGAAGTAATTCAGCTAAAGAATTGGAGTTTTAAATGATGACAAGGTATGATAAATAATAAGCCAGACTATGAGCCACCATTGAAATTTTGGCTTTGTGTTCAAAGCAAAATGTGCTAAATGGGAAGCACTATCAATTGTCTGCAGGTATTTTGGATTCTTGTATAATATGCAGACTCATACTTGCTGTATTCACAGGGACAGAGCCCAGATCTGTGTTAGTGCTGGGCAAAACAGGTAATCTTGGTTTAATTACAGCATACCTGTCTTAAGTGCAAAGCTGTCTTAGTTTGAAGTGTTAGCTGCATGTCTCTGTCCTGTTAGAGAGGAGGAAATGCTTCTGAGAAATGTATCTCTTAGGGGACTCAAACTCAGCAGCACTGGGGCCAAATATCCAAAGGATGCACCAGGAGCTCCATTATTACAAACCTTAAAAATAAGAACAGACAAAGCAAAGATATTATCTTCTAGAGCTGAAGAGCAGAAACAAGAGCAGGGCATTTCATCCCAAGGGCATGAAGAGTGCAGTTGAAAGAAAAGTTGCTAGCCTCTACTTCCAGCTGGCATAAACTTGTTTGGTCTGTGTTACTTTTGATGGCCTCTTTTTAAATTTTTTCTTTTTGAGAGACACGTTTTCATTGACATTTATTACCGTGGTGATTTTTTGCCTTTTCAGAAGACTATAATTTTTAGTAAAAACAATAAATACTAAAAACTGAAACAGATAAATGCTATTTCCTGCTGTTCTTTTCCTGGTTTGTGTGTTTTTACCATTTGGAACAGAAAAGGAAAGGGAGAGAAAATATAAAAATAATAACTTCTGATTAGGAATAGGGAAAGATTTGGTATTTTTCTCATAAACTTACTTTCTTTTTCTGAAAATTATGTGGCTTTTGGACGCAGTCATACCTGTAGGTAGATAAAGCTGTTTTCTCTTCATGACACATTGTGTGCTTGCTCAGATCCCATGTAGATTCCTTTTCCACTTTCCATTACTGTTCTTAAATGTTTCAAAACTTGATACTGACCAAAATGGAGCATGAATTACAAAAGATTATGATCTGGTCTGTTAGATTGCTTCCTTCCCATCCCTCCCACCATCACACCAAGGAACTGAGTATTTCTCCAGGGGCGCTGGAGAACAGTTTCAACTCCAGGGAGTTCTATTTGACTTTTAAGAGGGTAAATGAAAGAGTAAATATGTGTGGAAGGTGAGCCAGGCAAAAGAGAAAATGGAGAACCAGTACTAGAACTGAAAACTGATTGTTTTATTCTGTTTCAGATTCCCATCATATGATGGTATGAGTAATCTAAATAGAGTTTGGAAATAAGGACCAACTGACTCTTTGAGCTGTACTGTCAGTAGTATCCCTGGTTAGGATGCCAGCTAATGAAAGGCAGAACTATCAGGGACTCTCACAACATATCACTATCTGTCAGTTTCCTCAAAAGAGTGAGAAGCTCCCCTGCATTTTTTTTAATATCCACTTGTGTCGCTAGTAAATTCTGGAAAGCACTGGTACTAGACAAATGAATCCACCATGCCCTGAATAACTGAGGAACTGTTTCTTTAGGAAATTATGTCTGCTGTTCTAAGACTGGATCTGCAACTTTTTCCACTACATTTTGACAGCAAGTATTTGTATATTTTAGAAACAAACTTGGTCTGGTTTATCATGCAGCATCAAATCACATTACAGCTTATATTGAGTTTGACATGACGTGACATATTGTGAAACAATTCCTCAAAGCTTCAGATAGTATCAGAAGATTATTTTTTATTATTTTTTTTAATCCCATCCACATTTTCTTGTCCTTCTCTGAGCTCAGCTGTCTCAAACAACATTGCACAGAGCTGAGTATATAAAATTTGGGGACAGGACATTCTTTGTACAACACATGCTTACCCTTTTCAGACAGGAAGCCAACAGATCTCCATAAACAGTGTGATTACACCAGTTAAAACTGTGTTGCTCTTTCTTGCCTGCAAGCCTGTATCTTGTCAAATCACTACATACTTGGGGAAGCCATGACTAATGAAAAATGAACTAATGCTTTGTGAGCTGCAATTCTGTGAATTTATTGCTGTGCATCAGTGCTTTCAAATCAAGACTTAATTGATCTGGTACTGTCTTTGATAGAGATGACACTGCAATTTTTCTTTAGGGCCATAGAAGCGTATGTTGTTTTATACTGAATATATGTTTTTACTGCATTTTTGCCTCTGTTAACGCATTGCCACTCCATATTTCACTGCAGCTTTCTCACAGGTTACACTTGAGTCCAAAGCAGCCCAAATATTGTGTAGATCTTTTGTTTTTCTGATTCTTGTAATGTTGCAAAGGCTGTGTCATTGATAATGCACATGACTGCAGGGAAACGGGACCTTTCCCTTTGGGAAAGCCGCGTTCCCCGTTGAGCTGGCGCTCACCCACCCGTTTCCTTCTCTTGGCAGACGTGCGCCCTGGATTCTGCTTCTCCACGCTGAGCAACGGGCGCTGTGGCAATCAGCTGCCGCAGCCCCTGTCCAAGATGCAGTGCTGCTGTGACAGCGGCCGCTGCTGGGCTTCTGCTCCCGCCAGCGCCCCGGAAATGTGCCCCATCAGATCCACCGGTATGGCCCCCCTGAGCTCTCACCAGCACGGCTGAAATCTCCGTTAGCACTGGTTTCTTTCTTTGGTTTTTTAGCCATAACATTTTCATTAAAGAACTGCACGGAATGCTTGAGGCTGAAGGGCACCTCGGCAGATTGTTTAGTCCAACTCCCCTGCTCGAGCAAAGCCTCCTGTGGAAGAAACCTCATGCTCAGGACCCCCAGGAGGGCAAACAGACAGAAAGAATTATTTACTGCTAATTAGTGTTTTGTAACCAAGTTATTATGAGCTTACCTGCTTCAGATTTGTTTTCAACATCTTCTTCAAGATCAAATTACTTCCTCTACACCCTAATACATCCCTATTCCCTCTGCATTTTCTTTCTCATTGGGAAACTGGGATTTCCTTCCTCATGACAAAGCTTTCTGAGGTGCCATATATTTCCTGAAATTTGACACAGAAGATGGTTTCTCTCTGCTACCAAAATGTGCTCTTCTTTATTGCTTCCTAGTGTATTGAGATCCTCAGATAAAGTGTCACTTGAATGGAGAGAAGATGGTGAGCAGATTGTTAAACTAAGTATGAGGGAGCAGAGGGAAGATGATTTTGAGATTGTTTAGGACTGGAGACCTAATAAAATGCTTTAAAAAAGGAGAATACAAGAAATTTAAGTATTTATGGGAGGAGGTTAAGGGACGTGCAGAGTTTATGGAGGAATGGGATTGTAATACTATAGCAGCATAACTCTGAAGAAATTGTCAGCTCACATATGGGAGTTTTTATTATTCTTGTTTTTAATCCTTTGAGTGAAACTGCATAATACTGGGGCAGAAATCTACAATTAGTACTGCTAGAAGACTTTCTGTTTCTGTAACTGTCTTATTAATAATATTTAAACATGTTAAAAGTTCGAAATTGGTTAGAATTATGCTAAAAATTTAATGCACTCTATTGATAATCATCTGAAATAGGAAGACAAGGAGAAATTTTTCAGTCTTAACACAGTGCTTGCTTTCTTCAAATGCTTTCTAATTATTCATATCTAACTGGTGAATAAACTGGGTGGAAAAGTAAAGTAATTTGGCCAAAGCTGCAGACTGAGACGTCATGGAGAAGGAGCCAGAAACCAGGACTTCCTGACTCATAAATCCATGCAAGGTCTTCCAGATCATGGTTACATGCCACTTCTTTTTGGTTTTGCTTTTGACCTGAGATCTAAATTGAGACTATAAATTACGCTTTTTAAAAGTGCTTTGAGATTCTTTGAAAAGCTCTACATGCATTAAGGTATTGCTGTCATTATTTAATCAAGTTCAGATATTCCTTACTTAGTGTATCCTGAGAAAGCAAGGCAAGGAATTTAGAGTCTTCAGTGGCCCAAACCATCTCTAACTCTGAAATGGAAATTTACTGTAATATAAAGGGGAGCTGCAGCTGCATAATGTAAACGAGTAGTTGCATTTTAAATGTGGTCAGCAGACCTAGTTGCTACTACAAAATAGTAGCTACAAAATTTCTAGAAATTACTCATGGAAGTTAAAGTTGCAATAAAAAAGGCTTGCTCTGTATTTTTTTATAACATGACAGGAATTGTTTATGTGGAATAACAGGGTTTACCATTGACACAATTTAAAGACTGAAAGGGACAATAGAGGGAAATTCAGTGACATGTGAAACAAACTGATCACCCAACAGCATTAAATAAATGCAAACATCATAATCAGGAAAAGCAGAATTTTAGGCTATGGTGTTTATTTAACAAATCCTCTGTGATTCAGGAAGAGCTTCTAATGTGTTTTACAGGTGGAAGTAGATATGATGAAAGTGTTGAAGGCTGAAATATCCAGCTTAGTTCTCCCAACATTTACTTTATTTTTCTGTTCTCATTTTTCATACTGTTTCAGGAATTCGTTAATATCTAGATTTTTTTCCTCCTGTTATATAACTGCCCTTCCCTGTTGTTCCACAGACTTTAAATTTTGAAGTTCAAAGATATTGGCTGCACAAATAATTACTTGTGTGCACACAAATTTTGAGCATGAATTAGGTCAGCTGGAATGTGGTCTTTAATTGTGATACTCTGTGTGCATTTTTTGGATCACAAGTTCCAAACCCACACTTCCCAAAGACAAAAGAGTCGTGGGCAAGAGGAAAAGTGGGGCAGTAGGGCAGATGCCACTAATAGAGATAAACAATAGGAGAATGCAACACACTCAGCATAGACTGTGCTTACAGCAAAATAGATCATTTTCCCATCATCTGGAAAAGGATGAACTTTATGTGGATCTGACTTGGTTTCTCTTTGGCTACACTGCTTAGACTGCACATTATTTGGTTTCTGCTTTTATTGGCAAACTTAATTTTCAGAGGGAAATAGTGTTAGTGTATTCATTCTCTAATTGGTTTTGCCTCATTGCTTGTATTTGTATTTCTTTGTTTTAGGAGGTTAACTTTTAAGAAACCCAGTTGAAACTGGGCTTTTTTCCCTCTTCAGTATTTTTCTAACTCTGTGGTAAGCTTTCTATTAAATTAACTTGGGATCAAATCCAGAAGTCCTTCTTTAGGTAAACTTCACACTGAGTTCACCAAAGATTTTTCCTTGAAAACAGACTAAGTAGATTAGGATCAGGTCCCTGCCTCACTGTTCAATTTCATGTCCAGAATGTCAGTTCTGTTACCTTTTTACTGGCAGTCTTCTGACAAGTAGTGTTGAGATTCTGTGGATTAATGACCCAATTCAGAGAGCAAAGCTTGTTGCTATGAACAAAACATACAGGCTCAGATTTTCCAGATTATTTAAGGTTTGTTATTGCTAATCTGAAATGCTGCAAAAAGGGAGAGAGTTGGATTAAACAGATGAGGCTGCAAGAGTCTAAAACAGCGTTCATGTTTTTGTGTTTCAGACGAGTATCGTAAATTGTGCACAGTAGCTGCTATGCTGCCAGCAAGACCTGACCTTCCTCCGGAGCGTCCTGACATCATCCCTCCACCACTCATTCCTGGTGTTTACCCTCCTCCACATCCAGAAATCATCTATCCATCTCGGGCTCCGCCAATTCATCGTAAGAGAGAAAGGAATAACCTTTCCTTGCCCCATGTGCATTTAGCTTATTTAAAAATACCCATTTCTCAGGAGCAGTGGGCTCCCTTCAGGTGTTGGAGTCTTTTACTTACTTTATGTGGTCATGGAGGCCCTGGATATCCTTTTAATCAGAGCCTGCCTACCATGTACCTTATGGCAAGATACCTATCTCATTAGTGGTGTTTTCCCTGTTAAGGTAGGCTTCAAAGATTACATTCTCATTGTCTGTACTGTGGCTCATGTATTATAGTAGTTACATTAAGTTATTTTAAGGCTGTTATGAGCTTTGCTGCCTGTCAGTACTGCAGAGTATGAATAGCTCTTTGACGAGGTTGTGAAAGATATTTACATTAAACAGCTTGTCTGTGAGAAAGCAACTTCTTTCAGGTTGTTTTCCTCACTCTCACTTGGCCAGGTAGGAAATGTACTGATCAAAATACTGCTCTGCTGGACACTGGGACTGGCCCAGCACACAGAAAGAACCATTTTGGTGATACACATGGATGGGTTAGTTTTCCCTAAAGTAAGAAGGAAGCCAGAGCAGACTATCAACATAGGGCAACATACCAATATAATATAGTTCTTTTTTTATAGTCCTTTTTTTGTCTTTGCTCAGAGAATTTACTACATGCCCATGTAGTCTGGAGTAGATATGTGCCACCTGAAATCATTTGGCATAGCCACATACTCTTTTGCAAGTAAACATAAGCTGGTTTTGCCCATGCTCTGTGAAGATGCAAGCAGTCTCTGCTGGCACTGGCACCAGCTGAAACTATTTAGTCTTGGTTCAGCACCAAACTGAGCTAATAAGCCTAAAGAGGCGAAGTATTTTAGCTCAGGCTGACTCTGCACTGACATAGCTGCACAGCTTCTGGTCAGCTGGTTGGTTGCAGGGACAGAGCCAGCTCATGCCTTCCTGCCAAAGACAGTTCAGGCATATTCCCAGAGTTATCCCTGCCCTCCTCACTGCTATCTGGGAAAGTGAAAGTAGTGAACCAGTCTGCCTGCTCTTTGCTGCTCCAGGCTTTTAGTAGAGTCCCTGCAGTACCACACGCCCACTGTGCCTCTAGGTATGAACAGACATGGTCCTCTTTGGCAGGACAAAAGATGAAAACACAACCAGACTTGCCTCAATGAAAATGTCTGTGGTTGTTAGCTGTCCTCAAACAAATCTCTAGGAGTCCAAGTGCCATTTTCTCTCTCCCATTTCACTATGTAATTCACATTACAATGGAAGGTAAATATTGATTTCTAATGGAAAATCCTGCTCAAGTTGTAGATTATCAGAAGCTATTATGATGAACTATTAAAATATTTTTCCAACTGTTGTTCTTTCAGCAATCTTGCCGGTGAACTTAACTGACTATTGCCAAGCATTCCGACATCTCTGCCGTAATGGACGTTGTATTCCCACTCCTGGGAGCTACCGCTGCGAGTGCAACAAAGGATTCCAACTGCATGGTAGAGAGGAATGCCTTGGTATGTGGTTTTCTGCTGTAAATCACAGAGGGGAATTTCATTTCTGAGAAAAAAACATTCTTCTCCACAGAGTGTAATAGCTGAGTTCTTAAATAGAAGAGCCCTGCCTCCAAAAAAAACCCAGTAAAGAGACTTTGAAGAGCTGATTGATTTCAATAACAAACTTATTTTTACAACTTTGCCTTTAAAACAGTATTTAACAAATCTTGTAACAATGTTATACAGAAGCAAGGATTTCTTATTTTACTAATCCATGACAATAATGTGTTTATTAGTTATTGAAAATGATCTCTTTAAAATGCTACCAGCTTTTTGAGTATGCAATGACCTATTGTTAAAAAAGAATTCTAAACTTAGACTTAGTAAGATTTGCAAGTCCTCTTTAAGCTCATGAGTAGTATCTTGGTGGGCTCTTGAGACCTTTAAGTTTGGAACTCAGCAAGAGCTCAACGATAGAAGCAAGGATCAGCTGTCTCTTACAGGCAAGATTTCTGTTTTGTCAAAATCTTCAGAGGAGTTTGAAATGTGGAGATGTGGGATTAAGGCCTCTAGTTCTCACACATGCAATATCTTACTGAAAATTCGTTTTCCCTAGCTTCTGTTATCTTAAAATGGGATCTTATTTTTGGGATCTCAGTGATGTCTCCTTTCCTTACGGATTGAAGGGCACTATTTCTCAAAGTACAAAATTATGAAATACCCCTGCAGGCAAAAATAACTTTCAGCCAGTGTGGTAATAAAACTGTATTGTCTCTGTTCCACAGATATTGATGAATGTGAAAGGAATCCTTGCATTGGTGGAGACTGTGTGAACACCCAAGGATCCTACATCTGCCAGTGTCGTGTTGGGTATCAGAGCACGGCGACCAGAACGGAGTGCCGAGGTAATGGGCTTACAGCCACATCTGCTATTGCCTGCAAATCAGGAGGGAAAATAGTTTTCATGCAAAATTTAACAGATGGGTCAAATATGAGAGTTTAAAAAAAAAATATCAGATATGGCATTAAAAATGACTGACCTACTGGAGCTGGCTGTTCACAGACTGGGTTACGAGGAAAGGCATTTTGTCTAGTGCTAAAAGGATCTTGACACTATTTATGGCTTTGAAATACAAGAGACATATTTTCTTGGTTTTTGTTTTTTGGTTTTTTTTAATATTAAAACATTATTTTCTTTTGCTGCTTGAAGATCTCAAGGACAATTAAACATCCCTTCTTTGGAGAAACCCTTTATGTATAGAAGACTAAGCAAGTTGGGGGGAAAGATAAAACTTCCAGTGGATAAATAAAAGGTTACCCTTCCTGTGCGTTGTCTCTGCTCACTGCCAGAGAAAGAACTTAAACATAAATTACAGCAATGAAAACTTAGATATGGAAAAGTAGTGAGTGGAGCACTGGAAAGGTCTAGATGGGGAAGCCTCAGAATCCTCATTATACTTATGTTGAAGATCTGACTCAACTGTAGTCCTGATGGTCTTCATCCTGTCTTCCTATGGGAGTGGGACCACACAACTCCTCAGCAGTCAGGATTTTGTGACTTCCAAATTAGGGTAGGGATCCAACTGTAAAGGTGGATGGAGGCAGTCTTTTACGATTAAGGCATAATGAGAGATTTCTGGCAGAAGAATAAATGATTGCTTTGATATTCCGTAAGAAATGAAGCATCTAAATGAAACAGGATGTTTGAATGCTCAGAGTCACAGCTTGTCTTAATATTTTGCTTCCTGCTCTGAGTGCAGGGTGCAGAGCATGCACTCAGTCTGAAGCAGAAAGTTTCTAAAAAGCCAGAAGAAAATTACCTGTATTAGTGTGCAATTCTTTCCTTCCTTTTGTGAATCAGAATGGTGCTTGTGGTACAGAAGCTTGCTCTCCTGTCCAGGAGGACATGCAGAGCCAGCACCACTGCTGCATGTTGCTGGGGAGTATTTGACCTAATTGCTGCCAAGCAGCCGTGTTGTGGAAGCATCTTCGTAGTTCAGCTGACTGCTGGGGAGGGAGTGCTGAAGGGGAGTCTCAGCCGCGATGAATTTACTCATGAGTCATTTTTGTCACACGCTTTTAATCTGACTGATTCATTACACAAACACATGGTTGTCAGAAGCCCAGTAGCTTAATGGCATTTAAGTGTGGTCACTTAGCAGTTCCTTTGCAGTCTATGGGAGCTGTGCTTTCTTGACAGCCAGAGCAGAAAATGCTGCGATGTGCAGAATCTTCGTTTTCTAAAGGAATTTTTAGGACCAGTGTAGGGAAAAGAAAAAGGCTAGTGGGGTGCATTTGGCAAAATGTACATAGAGCACTGGTGCCTGCCAAAATCAGCATTTGCTGTAGAATTACTTTGCATGACTACTTTGGATGTTGAGATTTTATTTTTTTGCATGCACAAATGTGTCTGTGCTGATGTGCTTTTGGAAATGTATTCCTTACATCTGCTCTTGAAAAACGAAGTCTGCATAATGACCAGATGTTTATCTATTCCTTGCTCTGAGGTTCCAGGGGAGGGTTTTTTCTGCAAAATGACTCTGATTGGTGACTAAACATTGCAGTCTGTATTGCAAGCTATTGATTCAGCCATTCTTATGATCCCTTATAATTCTAGTAGGAGCTTTGCAGAATTAAGATTTTGATTTGAGACATGGGTGAACGAAGTCACATTGTGATTAATGATCTGAACAAATAATGCTTCTCAATTGCAGAAGAGAGGATATGAAATGGACCTCAAAAAAAGATGAAATTTTATCATGATTAGCTATGAATGTGTGCTTCAACAGCTAAGTGCTTACTATAAATCTGCTCAACATTTCTGATGAGAGGAGGTCAGGTCTTACAGGGAGGTGACAGCAATTTTGGATATTTCATTGGATATTTAATTTCATATTTGATTTTTTGCAAGTTTCTCTGAGGAGAAAAAAATGGTGATGTTATTTCATTTGAAAATTAGAAATATGTCAGACTAGTGGTAGGACTGTGATCAGCTGTGTGTATGTAAAGAACAGTGAGATTCAGTATTAATTTTCAACACATTTAAATGGCATCAGGTGCATAAAAATATAAAACCTAATGAGCTCTGAAAATTAAAAGGCTGTGAGATGCTGTGGCATTTCTGCCTGTGCCAAGGAAAAAAGCTGGTGGAGTAGCTGAAGCCAGACACGGGTGCAATCAAGGGCCAGAAAAGTAGGGTTAAAAGGGACTGAGCAGAGAAGAAACTCAGATTTATGCATTGCTGCTTGATGATGGTTGTTTATCAAAGGAAGGTTATCAAGCCTGTGCACTTTTGGTGCAGGGCTGCAAGCTGCTGCTGCAGTGAGTGGTCACTGAGCTGCTGGTGCCACTGCTGGCCTGGTTGCTTTCTTGCAAAACAGTGATTTTCAGGGACATCTTAGACTCTTCACAGAACTACCATGCTGCTAAGAAGGCATGGTTCACAGTTTCAAGAGGCGTCAGCTGCCCTGGTCTAAGTGTTCAGAGAGCAGGGGCATTTGGGAGGACACCCTATGCTCCTCTTCTTTGAGAAGTGCAGCAATGCATTTCTGCAGAGGGCCTGGGGAAGGGCACCCCCAGGGTATTTGGGAAGCGTGGGTGTGTGATAGGCAGGTCTGCATGGGCTGGTTGGGATCTCTCTGAGCAGAGTCCCCTGTGTGCAGGAATCTCTGGGAGATGGTCCAGGCCTTGATGGAGAATACTGAGCAATCTGAAAAATGTCTAGACAGTCTGTCTCAGCATCTCCTCTCCCCTCCTTTGGAGGAGAGGGAGAGCTGCCAGCCTTGTGTGATATCACTCTTCAGGTCCTCCAAAGCACTTGCCAAGCACCTCCTGCAGAGAGAGGGGAATGAGAATCTGATGTTTCAAATACAAAGTAAGCAGGAGAAATTCTTCTGAGGTGGGAAAGTCTTGAACTTTCCTGTTATCTCACAAAGCAGCAGCAAAAGACAAGCTTTCCCCCATCTTTCCTTAAGTAGTTAGGTGCTGTTAAGTTAAAGTTCAGGAAAAATATTTTAATGATGAGCAGAAATGAAAAAAAACCCCAAAATATGTAATTCTTGTTTGAGAAGGCTGCAGGGTAATGTTCAGTGAAATTCTTTCACAGCAACTTGAAATTTCAAGCTGACAAACATTTTCCACCCCCATAACATTTGGTTATGGAAATCAAAATAAATCATTTTTCACGTGAACACATTTTCCATGTAGGTTTAAAAACCTAGGGGAAGGGTGAATGGGAAAAATTCCTCTTGAGTATAAAAAAGAATCCCCCGAAATATAATTTTTCTTTCTGGTTGACTTTCAGACATCGATGAATGCTTACAGAATGGTCGTATCTGTAATAATGGACGATGCATAAATACAGATGGCAGTTTTCACTGTGTGTGTAATGCTGGCTTTCAAGTGGCAGCTGATGGGAAAAACTGTGAAGGTAAGACCTTTCTGATGTTATTCCATATCAGTAATTACAGTTACAAGAGGTTATTCACATCAATGAAATGAAAAGGACCCCTGGGGGGGAGAAGGGAAGGAACAAGGAGTCAGATATCCAAATATCTTTTACTGTATCTGGGAGGGCAAGTAAAATGTCTTTTGCAGCCAGTTCTGGAGCCTTGGCTTGGCAATTCTCAACGGGATGTCTGTCCAGCAGGAGAAATAGCACATACCACTATCACAAAATGCAGTTTCTTTGATGGGAGTGGTACATTTTAAAACACAGCACAAGCCACATGCTGCCTGATTTTACTGTGTGTTTAACAGCATGCTTTATGGGATCTTACTGGGTGACTAGCAATGTGGTTTATGTAGATGCAGGCTGGTCTGACCTATAAAAACTGTTTCAACAAAAATTTGTAAACATAATTGATGTGTTCCTACCTCCCAGACCTTTAGTAAAGTGGAAAAAAAGAAGAATGTTCTTTATCATGCTTCCCAAGGTCCTTGGGAGGGTTCCCAATGATCTATTCATACGTTAAAAGAATTTCAAGCACTGTTCTTAGAAACATTTTTGGCAGAATATTATCTCAGTGATTCAGCTCAAAGACTTAATGCCAAAATTCCTGGTTGGGATAGATACACATTTTTTTTTTTAAATCATAAATTATTTTTGTCTGACTTAGCCTGTAAGTAAAAAGAAAACACACTATGTCTAGAAGTGTAATTTCTGTCCAAGACAGCTGCAATATTAAGGAAAATAGCACAATTCTGAATATATTGTAATGTCATTATGATCCAGTGATTTTATGTGCTAGTAGTGATTCTGTTAATCCTTGGTAGAGACAGACATTTTAAGACTATTTTTCCTGACTCTTTCTTAGATACAGTTTAGCACCATAAACTGCTTTTAAAATATCTTATTATGGAAGTACATTGACTAAATATATTTGGAAATTAGACTATTCAGGAAAAAACTCTCTATTCTGATTTCTTCCTTTCCCACCAAATACCATGTGCTAATAGTAATAAAAACCAGGACATCAGCAGTCTGGTAAAACATTTTTAATTCCATTGCATGTGCTGCCAGAATGTCTGTTGCATCCACTTATGAAACAGTTTCATCTCTGGCACTGTAATGCATTGAGATGTATGCACACACACTAATCAGTGAAGACCATGGCATTGTGCCATACCTTAATGTAACTGTGTGTAGTTCTTTAGATGAAGCTGGTAAATACTACTGATTTTTTTTGGATGTAACATCCGAAACTGATTTCGTCTGTGCCAGGATGAAGTAAAGATTGAGAGGATATAAAAGCTTATTCAAATCAAGTACAGAATTCTCTGTGCTTGCCTTTTTTTTTTTTTTTCTTTCCCATTTTGTGGGTAACTGTGCAGGGTTCAGAATAACAGTGTCTGAGACCTCCACCTTTTCCTGTTTGAATCCTCCATGATATCCCATTAGGTCAAAGGATGAATAATGCTTTTATGAAGCTAAAATTAGTAAATACCCTTCTGTATGGCCTGTCATGCTGAATGCAGGAAAGGGGCAGGTTTTATTTTAAATGGAAGTTGAGGATGGCAGTGCCCACAGAATTCATGCTTGAGCACAGTGCTGGGAATTCTCCTATACCATAAATCTTAGGCTTGTCCAGTGGAGGTTACAAAAGTTTTCACTCCAAACCCAAATGTTTACTCCTCTCCCTTCAGGACTTCCTAGTAATACAAAATTGTATTTGCATTCCAAACAGGAGGCTGCTTCTAACCTAGCTTCTATTTAGATTAAGATTGCAAACCCTCTTTAATTACATCTTTTCTCACTTTTTGGTGGCTTTTATCAACTGGAAGTTCTTAAGCTATCCAGTTTCTCATCTGTTTTTTTGTTCTCTTTGCTTTTTTTGGATTCATTCCTTTTTATGTTAATGATTCATTATGAAAAATGGAGTCACTGCTTTGACACATCCTTTAGGACAGAGCAGTATGTCCCATCATATGTTTCTGATTATCATTATAGCTCTGAAAACTAAGAAAAAAATAAAGGTTTATCTTTTGGATATAACCAGTAAGAGTTCCTATGCTTAAACATTATGAGCATTATGTCTGTCATGTACATTTTCAGATATGGATGAGTGCAGCATCAGGAACATTTGCCTCAATGGGATGTGCATCAATGAAGATGGCAGTTTTAAATGCATTTGTAAACCAGGCTTCCAGTTAGCATCTGATGGACGCTATTGCACAGGTAAGCACAGGAAATGATGAGTTACCAAAACTTGTGAGTCCTGTCTCTCTGGGTAGCTTCAAGGATAACCTTATTTCCTTACAGTGATTCTTGGGAACAAGAGGTACCAGGCAGAGTTCTCAGCAGATATGCTTTTTTAATCAACTGAAATTATTTGTCATTGTGCAAGACAGTACTCAGTCTTCTCCACATTGTTGAGCAACCACCCCAGCCAGTGGGAAATATTCTTTGAACAAGGACTGCATGATCTGACCTAGTTAAACTCCAGGGTTTTTTGCCTATGGTGTCTTCTGCAGATTAGTTCCAGTATATCTCATAATTTCTTTTTTGCCTTTGAAAGTATTCTGCCTTTGGCCACCCAAACGTCCTTATTGCCTTTTGTGGGCTTTGCTCCCATTCCTGTCTGGGTGCTCCTAGTCAATACAGCATCTCTGAGGAGTGCCCAGCCCTCTGTGTGACCAAGATGCAGACATGAGCAGCACAGCAAGATTGTCTTTTCCATTTGCTGCACTAGCTCAGCAATAGTCCCTGTGGGAGACACTGCAGCCTTCTGGTTGCTACTTATGTCATTAGAGTTTTCTTCTGTCCCATCAGGAAATGGAAATTTTGTCTATATAAATCTTCATGGTTTAACAGGTTTTACAGGCACAAAGTAGAAGTCAAAATAAAGAATTAAAAAATAGTGGTGGGCCAAATTACTTATGGTTTTTCTTTTGAAAAATTCAAAATCATTTAACTCTTTAAATAAAAGCAGAAGAAGTGCTTCATTACACTTCGGCAAATTTTTTAAAATGCCACATCTTGTGGACTAATAACAAAAGTATTTGTGGGAATAATTTGGTTTTGAGAGTTAGTGGCATGAAAAGAGAATTAATTTGGATCCTTTTGCTTATTGAACACTGTACCAGTCTAAAACAGACTTCGTATCAAAATCAGGACAATAAATCATGTAAAACATCTGAAACTTCTCTTAAATTTGATACCTCTTGCAGGGCAGTGCTACCCAGCCTTCAGGTGAGGGAATCAGGTAACTCTGAAGAGATGATCCCATTCTGGCTTTGTGAAAGCGTTGCTTTGGTTGGGTTGTTCTTTAGTTTCTCAAATGAACTATTGTTCATTGCTGGCTGAGTTGGCTGCAGCCTTCACACAGAGCAATGGCATTTATTTCAATTCTTACCTGTTTTCCATGTGGGATATATGTGCTTTGCCAAAGCTTGTTTTCCAGCTGGTCTGTGTGTGGGATGTCAGTGAGACTTCAATGCCCATCAGGTCATGGCACATCAGCCAGCTGTGTTCCCAGAGATCACTGGCTGCTCTCTGTGTCATTAACAGGGATGTGAATAGAAGCTCAGCTGAGCCCAAAAGCTTCTCTTGATTTTTTTCCTTGAATATCTTCTGATATTTAAATTTTTTTTTTCTTTATTACATCAGTCTGTGCCCTGAAATGCCATCCAAGAAGATGGTAACTCTGCCTGACTATGTAAAACATAATGATGTTCAGCCTCTGTTGTGTGCCTCCTGGCTAGGAGTACAGATACAGTCAAAAAGGGGTTTCTGGCCCTAGAGAAATGTTACTTCTCTGCATCAAAGGAGGAATATTTGAAAATTATCCAAAATTGCAGAGAACTCAACTGATTCCTACTGAAAGTTGGAACAAATAGTAAAAAGAAAGATTTCTCCCACTGCTTTTCAGCACTTACAGTAAGCCTTGTTCTTTTTGAATGAGCATGCAAACATTATTACATGTTAAAGTTCTTATTGGGTCTAAATCAAACCAGATTTTGAAACCTGGACACCCAAATTACACTTTTTACCCTCTTCATATTTGTCTCCTTTCTTCCATTTGCCCGAAGTATCATGAAACATTTCCCAGGTCTTCAGTAGTTAGAGGAGCATAGCTCTCTCCAGTTATGTAACTAAATTTTTAAAAGATTGATCTTTAATAATGTCTTCTCCTCTATGTTTTAATGCTTGTCCTTACTGAGTCCTTTCTGTACACGCCAAATGTGCAAAGTAAATAACTTGTATCCTACAGAACTGGAAGTCTTCGAAACACCCATTGTTGACACTGCATATCCCGAATTTTTTTGTCAATGCATGCATTAAAATCTTGCACAAGCTAAAACTGTGTGCGAGGTAAGAAATCCTGTTTGCTTCTGGTGAGCAACAGAAAACACTCTGGGCAATGTTCAGCTAATAGTGAGGTAAAAACCAGGTCATATACCAAGAGAACAGGTTGTATGGCTGGCGTGTGTGAGGCAGTGATTGGTTGGCGAGACGCGTGGGCACCACGTGATCAGAGAGCTTGATCAGTGCATTTGTTCTCCAGATAAAATAATTTAGCTTGTAGTTGATAATGTCTCTTTTGGGTATCATGGATGAGAGTTGTAATTTGTGTTTGTCTGTGTGCCAGGCCGCTGTCTCTTGGCAGAATTCAGTTGCTTTTTGTGCAGTGTTGGCGGACTTTATGATACAGATTTTTTTTTCTCTTTGCCTTTGGACAAGCTGCTGTGGAGGTGTTGTTTGCTTGCCTCTAACACAAACAAACTCTTGGGTGCTGTAGCCTTATTTTTGGTGCACGTGATATTTTTTGTTGATGGATTGGGCCGTGCAGTGAGGGCAGTCATTGCATGGCAAGAGGATTGTGTGTGGAAATATGCAATAAATCAAATAGGTGTCAGGAAGATCATAAATGGATATATGCAATAACTCAGGTGGTTCCACTCATCAGGGTGGACTTTGTGCAGCAGTGTTGGCTTTGGGGAGTTTTGCACAAGAAGCAGTTAATATGATTGGTGATTCTGAATATGTTGTTTATATCATGATGTTAATATAGAGAATTTTATAAAGGGATTTAGCTGTAAGATAATTATTTGATATTAATTTTATGCATTCCTTTGGTTGTTTGTAGGTTGTTTATGTTACCATTGATTATTTAGCTACTTGTCTGCAAGAAATAAATAATTTTTAGAAAATTTCCCAACTGATATTGATAGAGATTTGCTTGAAGGATATTTTAGGGAAACTCCCCCTGTCAAGGCCTTGGCTCTGGCCAAGCCCTGGTCCTGGCTGGTCAGGAAGTATGCCAACAGACTCAGGTGTTTCTGCACTGAAAATGTAGTCAAGTCACTTTGACTTGCTGATTTATAAAATCAAGAAACTTGTCTTATAAAAGCTTCAATTTTGATCCCTGGCAGAGTGATACTGTTCTGAAGATTTGCGTGTGTGGAAGCAATTTCCAAAAGTTTTATTTAGGGATCCACAGTTGAGTGTGCAATGGCAAGGCCCAGCTGATTTACTAACCTAGGGGAGAAGGTACACGTGTGTTCTATCACCAGCAGGTCCAAAGTGGCCACCTGCTCATCTGGACAAACAATGATCGCCTCTGAGACAAAGCCCAATGAGCGGAAAAATGACTTAATCACCATCCAGCCCTTGTGGCCAAAGCAGGAGCAGGGCAGGGCTGCCAGGAGCATGGCTGTGCCTGAAAGCTTGCAGAGGCAGCCTGCCAAAAGAGGCCTTGTGTCTCACTGCACTCACCATCATATTGTTGTGTTCCTGCTGACCTTTGTCAGTCATTCCCTGCTCCATGCTTCCAGGAAAACATTCAGTAACATCAAAGTCAGCATTTCCAGCCAATGGACTCCCTCCTGCCTGAACAGCTCCAAGCCATATGAACTTTGGAACAGTAGCCATGTATTTCCAAATGCAGAAAAAGCAACTCTTTCCCTGGAGACATCGGATACCGTCTTTTTGTTTTCCTGTGCTGTGGGTCTCTTTTGTCAGTGGCATAGTTGTCTTTGGTGTGTTTTTACTGATAAACAAAGAAGGGGGAGATGATAGAGATGAGAAATCCTGTTCACTTCTGGTGAACAAGGGAAAGCACTCTGGGAAAGGTTCAGCTAACAGCGAGGTAAAAGCCAGGTCACATACCCAGAGAATGGGTTGCATGGCTGGCGTGTGGTCGCCTCGCGTTTGAGACGCGGGGGCACCAGGTGATCCGAGAGCTGATTTGGTGAAAGGATGTGGTGGCAGGCAGCCAGTGTGTGCCTGTTTTGGTGAAGTTTAGAGCATGAAAAGGCTTGGTTTGTTGCAGTAAGTGATCTTTGGAGCAAGCAAGAAGGAGGTCCGTGTATCTTTGTTCTAAGGTCGTGTTTGGATGTTCAGGGAGTGTATGCACAAACTGACATTTCTGCAGCAAATTTGTTTCCTGCCTGAGCAATTTTGATAGGGAATTGAACATGTGTTTTTGCCAATCTAGGGGATCAACAAAGGAATGGAGGAGTCCAACTTGTTGCTTCTATAACTGCCTCATTTAATGCACTCTGAGTTTTCAGCTCTTAAGAAGGGCTTCTAACCCAAAGATGGGGATAATGTAATGAACACATAGTTCCATAAAACTGGAATTTAAGTATAAGTACAGGGCATATGCTTGGCTGTCTGGTAAAAAATTCCACTTAGACTTTCTGAAATAACATGCCAAAAAAGAATGTTACACCATAGTCTTGTATATTCCCTGAAAGGCAAGACATGCTAAATTTATTCACCATTAGCTTCTTTCAATTATGTTTTGCTTGATTTTTCAGAAACACTTATATCAATCAGGCATGCAGAAGTTTGAAGCATTATTTCTGTTCAATTCATTTTTTCATCTTTAGATCAAACAGGGATTCCCCAAATTAAACGCCATTGCAAGGCAATTGAAAATGGTGGTTTAATAGTGTGAGTAAACTTTTCCTGCTTAAGATTAGAGGATTTTGTGTACCCAGCTAGCACTTTTAAGCAAGCTAAGCAAAAAAGGCGCCACTTCACCTTTAAAAAAATTCTATAGTGGTATTTCCAACACATTTGTAAATCAGTACAAAAGAAAATAGATGGCACATTTCACCCTTTACTAGCTCACAAAATCTTTTTCTAAAAGTTAACTGCAGGAAACGGGAAAGAAGTAGTTTTGCCTTTCTATTTCTATAAATAACCTTAGAAAAGGAAAGCTTTTTTTCTTTTTTTTGCTTGTAGGAGAATCTGTCGTAGGAATTCAGTGTTGTTTACCAAAATTTCTATCTATGCCATTAAATAGCATGGGCTCATTTTGAATCCCAACTCTGTTTTTACCTGCACTAAATAAGGACTAAATTTAAAGTGGGAAAAGCATTTAGGATTTGTCTGAAACAAAAGATTGCAGAATGAAGTAAAAATGGTTTGATGTACTTAAGTATAGCTTTTATTTTAAAATGCAGTTGTAGAAGGAATCTTGGATCATATAAACCATTTTTTATGCCAAACAACACAAACTAAGGAAAGCACAGAGGTGTTTCACTCTCAATTTGCCCTTTTAAGGTCAGAAAAAAGGAAATTGTCACACACACTGTCTCTTGTATATAGTATAGAGAATTGTTATGAAGTGATTATTTTATAAAGGTTACACATACTTCCAAACAGTATTTATAACACTCCTTTTCTTGATAATTTCTGAAATGATAGTATGCTCTCTGCATCTAGAGTATCTTGGTATTAGCAGGATACACAGAGTCTATATAATTTTTTTACTAATTTAACATATATTTTTGATGGTTTAATAGTATTACGTTTCATTCCTGTATTTCATTGCTATGGGCCTTATTGTCCAAAGTGCCATTGTTGGGCAAAGATGCTGTCTTGTGCCAGGCAGTTGCTCAGGGCTCAAATCATTAATGAGTTCCTTTCAAGGCTGGAGTGCAGTGTGTTCACTGAAAGTTTATAAATTGGGCTGTAATGAGCATCCAATAGGAAAACCCAATTGTCATGCAGATCATCAGAGAGACAGGGACTTCAGGCAGGGGCTGACTGAGGAGATTCAGATGTGAAGCAGGAGGAAAGGAAATTCTTTGGTGGCCCTGGGAAGGCACCATGTGGGGGGGGGTGAAAGATTCAATTTGTTATTTGGACCAATTTCTTACAGCATGAACTGTTAATGCTGAAAGGGAATGTCCTGTTATATACTACACAAGTCCTTTGTCTTAGCAGCCACAGTTTCCTCCTTCCTCCAATTATGATTTTGCCTGAATGACCCTTAAATCGGAACATGTACCTCTTGGGAACAAGTTAGGAAAATGTAGTCCCTTTTATTCTCAAAGGAGAGCAAAATAATTTTGTTCTGTTTATTTCTCCTGAATTTGGCATTTTCTTATTCTATTTCAAACAATGAATTCATCATTTCTCCCAACAAAATCTTTACTTGAATGACTTTCCGTTTACCCTTGGTATTTTTCTATAGGATATATTGAAAATAAGCTGCACAAATGCAAGTTTCAGCCAGGCGTCGAACACTATGTAGTTCAACTTCTAATAAAGCTCATTCTGTTCTCCACCAGACATCAATGAGTGTGAGACAGATGGAATATGCATGAACGGGCGCTGTGTGAACACTGATGGCTCTTTCAGATGTGAATGCTTCCCTGGCCTTGCAGTAGGACTGGATGGACGTGTCTGTGTTGGTAAGGCAAACTTAATGGAGTCACAGTTAACCAGGGTTAAGATATTAATGCTAGATTGATGGACAGATCAAGTTTGGATGTAGAATTCACCATTTTTTCATGGAGCGGTGGGTAGTAGTTATAATGGATAATAATAGCTCTGGAATGTTTACTGTAATAGCCTATTTTGCTCTGTTTTCATTTCCTTCTTATTTAAAGAGAAAAAAGTGTGGGTCAAGTCACAAGGTCAGGTAGACTATACAGAGTAGAGGGGACTAGTGGTGCATCAGTTCTGACTAGGTGACAATTTGCCCTGTTTCTGTTAGTGTAAAATTCTTCATTTGTCACTAAGCTTAAAGATGTAATTACTCTGTCACCTCTTTTTCATGTGGGATGCACCCAATTTTCTGCCTCTTTCTGTACAAGCTCAATGTTTAATTATAAAATACTGATATGCCTGAAAGCCATTTGTGGGCCATTTCTTAAAGAAAGAGAAAAATCACCCCTGGACCTGAATACATAAACATATGAAGTCTTATGCACTGGAATAGCATTAATGACTTTTCCTTGGATTTTTTACAAGCAAAGAAAGAGCAAAGACTTTGTCAATTTTCCCCACAGCTTCTCACTAGTTCAAGGTGAAGAATATGCCTAGTAGTTCACCAATGCATGTTGAGTCATTAAATGTAGTGACTATTTGTATGCCTTAATTCTTGGGAGCATGAGGAAGAAGAATTTCCTGTCCCAAGTAGAGGGGGATGTATAGGAGGCTGGAAAGCAGAGGGAAATAGTGAAAGATAGTTTGTTTTGACAGCTATTTTATGGTGTTTATGACACCCGAGCTACATTTAATACTTGTTATAATTTATGGCAGGATAGTTGGCTATGGCAGGATTAAGAGAGATTTCTTCCCTCAGATACACACATGCGGAGCACATGCTACGGTGGCTACAAGAGGGGACAATGTGTGAGACCATTAACGGGTGCAGTTACAAAGTCAGAATGCTGCTGTGCCAGCACTGACTATGCCTTTGGGGAGCCTTGCCAGCCCTGCCCAGCACAAAACTCAGGTATGGCATGTTCACTGGTAAATCTTCTAATTTACGAATTCTGTCGATAAACTATTTTGGGGAAGGTAGAAGAAAGTTTTATATTAACTTTGCAACTTCAATCAGATCACATTTTTGTATAATATGTTGCATATTTTGAGCAATTTTTTAGTTTTTACATGTTTTAAGACTACAGGAGATTGGAATAAGATATCCTTGATCTACTGTGAACTCATGAAGGCACTCCTGCTAAATGGAGTTAAATATGGGGCAGATTTATAGGAAAAAAATGTTCTGTTTCCTGGTCTCTTTGAACATGCACCTTGGGCAAGGACTTGGACATAAAGTTCTGGAGAATCTTGCTGTGAATATGTTATGGTTCGTTTGTGTAGGAGGACCAGCATGAAGTTTATGTCTATTCTTAAATGCCACACTTCATTATGTGAAGTTTTTACTCATCCATCTTCATAAGCAGATTCAGGCCCTGAATCTGCTAAAATGTTTCACAGGTTGAGAATACTGTGAGGTTATTAATGTTTTGAGAAAAATTGGAAGGCATGGTACTTCTTTCTAATAATTAATTGCCAAACTGTAAATGGTGATGCTGAAAGCAATGAGCTAAGAAAGAATATTCCAGTAAGTTTTTTAATATTTTTTCCAGCTGAATATCAGGCTCTGTGTAGCAGTGGAACCGGCATGACTGCAGGAGGAAATGGTAAGATCACCTAATGTAATTCAAATGCACTTTTGTATAGCACTTTTGTCTGAGAGTGTTACCTTGATATCCTTAACTTGTTAGCCATGCTGGTGGGGATGGTGACAAAAGAGAATGGGAGAAAGGCTTAGAGTAAAATGAATGGAGCATGGGATTTCAGGATCATGCCATTTCACCAGTGAGGCCTCTCTGGTTTACAACATGGAGTGTATGTAAGTGCCATTATAAAATAATAACAAATTTATGAGAAGTGTCATTACCTACATGACTTTATGTGTAAGTCATATTTGCATATTTCAAGTGAAATCATCTTGAAGAATAAAGCCATATTGAACATTGAGCATACTCATGTTTTCATCTGTCAAAATAGGCCAGAGTTTGTTTAACTACAGGGAAGAAGGAAATGATTACAGTAAAAGTTTTGTAGTCATAGAACTGTGAAACTGCAAACTCTTAAGTCAGCCAATGCTCACTTGTAGATTTGCTGGCAGTAGATAGGGAAAAACACTCAGAAAGGAGTGATATTAATGCTTTGGCAAATGATGGCATCTGGAAATGCTATGAATCAGGAGATATGGGGAATATTAATACATGGGCCTCTCTAAATCTAATCCTGAGCCCTGGTTTAATATCCCAGTTCTTACCTGTTAAAAGTTTCCTAAATGACCATGAGCTAGAGATAAATCAATGATAAAGAGACGCTTTTTTCTCTTGAATGTGAATATTTAGGTGTGAATTTCCTAATCAGAACTACGTAATTATAAATATGGAGCAGCCAATGTTAATGATATTGAAACTGTCTTTTTCTAGTTTGGAGATTTAACCCCTACAAGCCCTCAACAGCTGCTGCTCTGACGTTTGGGTTTTTTGCCTTTATGTAGATATTAATGAGTGCTTATTGGATCCTGATCTCTGTCCTAATGGAAGGTGTGAGAATCTGCATGGAACATACAAATGTTATTGTGACCCTGGATATGAAGTAGACTCAACGGGGAAAAACTGCATTGGTATGAAATGTCTCATCCTAAAAGTATTTTTAAAGAATCACCATATCCTTTCTCTAACTCTGTTGGCTAAACTATCCACTTCCATTCTTTTCATAAAAGTAGAGGCTGCAGCCTTCTCTTGAACAGGACTGATCTGACCAGTGTACAATGTTCTGATGGAGTCTGACCAGTGCCTTGTATAGTCGTGCCAGAAATTCTCCATTTCCCCATGGAATATCCTGCCTAAACTGATTCTAGAGTGCATTAGTCTTTTCTCAAATACATGTTATACTGTGGGATCAAAGTCAACCTCTAATTGGGAGTTACATCCACAGTTTGCTCACTAGCCTTCAGCTGATGAGTTCTGGTTTCTAGCATGTTATTGTTACTGGTCCCTAATTGCAAAGTTTTGAATGTTGCTGATTATACTTCATCTTATTTTTCTTGTTCATGTTGTCAAGATTAATTTAGCCTTGCCTGATTCTCTTTGTTGGTAATAACTTCCAGCTTAGTGTTGTCCGCAGTTTTTGATTCAATTCATTTTTCACTTGTGCCTTAAAATGAATATTTTATAGAACCAGTCCCAAGTCTGATCCCTGAATGCATTTCTAGTATCCTCACTTCATCATGTTTATTCTCTTTTTTCTTATATCCTACTGTAATCTCTCCTTCGTCTAGCTCTGGAACCTCCTTAAAATTCTTAAATTCCTTTCTATTATCTCCAGCTTACATAATAATTTTATTTGGATTCTGTATTCTTTACTTAAACCTAAATAGCTTAAGTCATGGGTGTTATCCCAGTCTAAACTATCCATTATCTTAAAAAAAAAAGTAAAAAAAAAAAAGTTGATCTTTCTTAGATAAAAGTCACACCGTAATTCATCCCATTTTCCCTTTTCCTTCTTTGGCTTTAATTATCCATGTCCTATTCCAGTGTTTGCTCGTAGCTGATGGCATCTCTTCTCCCAGTCCATCTGTGAGTCTTCCAGATGCTCCCCAGCCCACCCTGTTGTAGCCCCACATCCATGCTCCATCACAGCTGTTTCCCATTCTGCCGTAATGTTCCACCTGGCCCTCTCTCAATTTTTCTGAACTCCTGTGAAGCTTCCCACATGGTCTGTTTTATTCTGCAAGTCTCCCTTCTTTTCCTAGCACTTTTGCTCTTCCCAGCTGCTGCGCTGACCCTCTGAGTCTTCCCAACTTCTCTCAACACTTTCTGAGGCCTCTCTGACTTAGCCAATTGTTCCCGTCTGCTCTTTGGGTCTCTCCTGGTCTTCACCTGCTATTCATGGCCCACTGCCACCTCCTTGCAACTTCTCCCTAATGACCACAGTTCTTCCAAAGATTTCCTCAGGGTTCTTAAATTTAGCACTAGCAATTCTATTTAATTTTTTCATCTCTGAAGCAAGTGTAGACTTACATTAGCCTTGTTACTATAACATCTAAGACAGTTCAGAGCCAGCTTGGAAAAAATGGTGATTTAAAGACCAGGATGATCAGCAAATCTTTTCAAACCAATCCTCTCCTTGTTTCTTTCATGACTGTGAGTTCTGCTGTGCAGCATCTCAGAGGCTGCATAGACCTAATCCACAAAAAAGGCAGGATGAAAGTGTGAATTCCAGATTTTTTTTTGTTTATTTTTTTTTTTTAACTGTGGTGTGGCTGTCACAGACTATGAATACGTGATGAAAGAAAGTACAAGCTCTTGTGCAAACCTGTTGACTACTGAAAGAATCCAGTATTCATATTCCACACACACACAATATCCCCCTGCCCTTTTTGTCTCCTCTGAAAATTCCCCTGTTAGGAGGGAAATTCTGTCCTGGCTTCTATTCCAGATATGTTTTGTTTCTTAAAATGTTCTTTAATTTTTTTGTAGATATTGATGAATGTGCACTGAACATGCTGCTTTGTGACAATGGGCAATGCAGAAATACCCCTGGAAGTTTCACCTGCACCTGTCCAAAAGGATTTGTATACACTCCTGATCTAAAAACATGTGAAGGTAATCAATAACACACCATTTCATCCTAGTTTTATTCATTTGGATTGTTCTCAGATTGTGCCAGAAATACTTTGAACCTTCATGACGATATAATGTGTAAAATTAAAAATAATCACCGTAAATAAATTCTGTGGGGAAGCAGGAGAATGAGGAGAGAGGGACAAAGCCAAAATGAAATTATTAGATAACCTCATGGAATAGTCTGTATTTACTCTCCCTATTTACTACTACCAGTGAGCCCCCACTGTGCCAAGGGTGAGAAGAACCAAGCTTTACAATTCTATTGTGTGAGGAACAGAGCCAAAGGGCTCCTAGTTTGAGCCCTTCTTGAGTCACAGACAGTTCTAATGTGTTAGTGTGTCTTTGGGACACGGGCATCGTTAGTCTGTTGTGAAGAGTTTCATAACAGAGAAGGGGAATATCGGCGGGACTGGTTATGAGGGAAGCTTCGTCCCCTTTTTCCTAAACTGAAAAGAGCCATATGTGTTTTTGTTACTGTTTTCTGGCACTAATAGCAGTGTGTTTCTCTTCTAGATATTGATGAATGTGAATCTAACCCCTGTGTTAATGGAGTGTGCAAAAACACACCAGGTTCTTTTGTTTGTGAATGTTCTCCTGAAAGTACTTTGGATCCAACCAGAACCATCTGTATAGGTAGTTATTCCTCTCAAGATTTTATGTTTGCTGGTTAAAAAAGTCCAATGGCATGTGAACATTGTATACCAGGTTAAGAAAATACTTTAAAATAACTTGTGTAGATTAATAGAAAACATAACAGAAACAATGTTTAAAAAGTGCTTGTTTTTGCCATTACTACGGGGACATAAAGTGCACTTGAGATCTTGGTGGGCTTCCATGTCAAATTTGAAAGAGAGGTGAAAATTTTTTCTAACCAACACAGAAATGCTAGGACTAGTACTTCAGGTCTGTGCTCACCTCCCTAATTTCTGCTGTAATGAGGTGAACATCTTGTAATTAGGATCTGCTCTCTGGAAAGAATTTTGTATTTGCGATGGAGCATGAAGAAGTTGTGCACAGTCCAGACCAGCTCAAGAGCATCCATCGACAATGCTGTGACACAGATACTCTGTGGGCTCATAATTTCCTTTCCTGCCCATTCTGTTGGGACAGTAATTTCTAGCTCTTTCCTAATCAGTGAGGAAAACTGTTGGACTACAGCTGTCTGATCTTAGCTATCTCCTGCCACTCCCTGTATGGGAAGATATCCAGACTGGGGGATCTCTACTCTGTTCTTCTGCATATGCCCTTAGTCTGAGTCATAATCAATACAGGGACTCAAATCTTGAATGGTATTGATGTGCTCCCTGTTAAGGACAGTAAGCATAAACTAGGATTTGCAAGAGCTCTGTGCTGACATGATTTCAGGCTATAGTCCAGCATAGAGAACGTTAATTAAGAGATTTTAAAATAAATTTAGCTCTGATTTGGTGAATTATAATGAAAGGATGATTCTTTTTCATGGTTAAATTCACGTGTTTGTAAATACAATAATGCATAATGCTAGAGAATCTGCGTGAAAATATTTTCGTTTTTTCCAAACAGAAACTGTCAAGGGTACCTGCTGGCAGAACATAGTTAATGGAAGATGTGAAATAAATATCAATGGAGCAACTCTGAAGTCTCAGTGCTGTTCCTCACTAGGAGCTGCTTGGGGAAGCCCATGTACACCATGTGAACGAGGTAATGCTGTCAATTTTCCTCAGGAACCTGGGACTTTTCCTCCTCTGAGGTTGGTCCAGATTATTGTCATAGAAGTTGGGCACAAAGACAAATAACTTTACTTCTTTATATTATCAAGCAGTCATTCCTTATTCAGTCCCAAAAAAAAGAAGTCTTAATATTTGAGAGGTAGCATGTAGCTATAGAAGGTTCTAACTGGATTTTACAGTACATATTTTACAAGTTTAAGTGCTGAAGGGAAGGGACCACACCTACAGTCTGTAACTGGCAGCCTTACTTTAGCATGGTTTGTCATAATTAGTGATCTGGAATTCCTAATGATGTAGCAATAAATGCACGTTCCCCAGAGATCCCAAGGAAATGTTTGCAACAAATGGTTCTTTGGTGTGGTAATGAAGGGAGGAGAGGGAGTAGCCCTTGTTATTATACTCTGTAGATTAACTGATGACCTGGAGAATCATACAGTTGATCAAATAATGGGTTGAGGTCGCTGCATATTCATTTGATAGTTTTACTGAACTGTGGGATGAGCTGGGAACCCAGGGATGAGCTGATGAATGCAGAAATGTGTGTGGGTTGTTATTTCTGTATCCTGAAAGCTGCTAGTTTGCTCAAATCTTTGGTTAATTTCATTCTGTGTATCTTAACAGAAGTCATCCTCATTCATCCATGGTAAATAGGGTTGTAATGTGCTGTGATTGAGTGAAATGAATTAATTGGTTCAAATGAAACAGAAATCATAACCACTTTTAGGCTAGCTAGCTGAGACACATGGGAAGCAAAAGAGGATAAAGGCTTACACTCTATATAGTTTATGTAGTTGCCTCATCTTATCTCTTTATTATTTCAGAAAATACTGAGATACTGTCTAAGCATTCAGACTTCTCATAGCAATAAGCTAGATAATGTTTCACATGATCAGTTTTGCACAATAAATTAATGGTGAGTTTTGGACTGTAGTATTCTGAAACTTCACTTCTGTTTGTTTTACAGACCCAATATGTCAAAAGGGATATTCAAGAATAAGAGGAACACTGTGTGAAGGTATTTATTGTTGCCTTAACATAAATCAGAGCTTGAATAAAAAAATGACAGTGTTTTGATTTAAGTGGTTAATTTAGTATAGAAGAACACTATGCCAAGTTCTTACCTTTTGTTGTTCCATTGACTTCATTAGAGTTGTGTCAGGGATGAATTTGGTTTCAGTTTGTTTAACATTCCTGCATACTCACAGTTTACCTTAAAGTACACACTTGCAAATACAATGTCTACCAGTAAAAGGAGGTATCTCTCTCTCCCCAAATACTGTTAACTGAGTAACCTGTTTTTACAAATGATGTGTCTTATGTATACTACAAAACATAGCATAAGTAATAGAGTGGTATGATAAGCCATTACTATGCTTCAGAAAAAGAATATTCAAAAACTGTATTTCACATTAGTTTTCTTTTTTTTTT
>VYXF01005537.1:52781-82159 GCA_013397295.1 Polioptila caerulea | reverse complement strand
AAAAAAAAAAAAAAAAAGAACCAAAAACATCAGGACATAGTTATACTTTGGTTAAAGAAAAGGTTAATATTTTAAATGTGTAGTTTTTTGCTTGATATGAGATGACTCTATACTATTCTGTGAGAATTGAAGGTCCCACCCTATTTCAGCTCTATTTGAATTGATTTGAACCCTTGGAAAAGTACTGCATATTTACATAATACGCAGAAGCTCAGAGAGTCTCAAACTGCTGTGGGTCATCATGACTGACAACATCTGACATGACACTGCAGTTAAAATATTTTTTAAAAATTACTCCCATATGTAGCTTCCATAAAGAAACATTGTTTTTTTCCCTTTAAAAAAAAGAAAAAAAAAGAGGAACACCCTCACACATACTCTTTGCTTTCCAAATGATGACTGAATACCTTGGCATGTCTGTGCTGCAGACCCACTGTACATAACTTATCTGACCTCAGCAACACTTTGTGGAGTGTGTAAGTGAAAGAAAAGAAAAAAAAAAGTGGGCCCACCTGTCTCTCTTCACAAGGAAAGTCTTAGAACATTTTCAACACTGCTGGGATGGAAAGTTTATCCTTCCAAGATACAGACATAACTGTTTTGAGCACTTCCTTTACCAGCACATCGGATTACAGCTATTACATGCTTTAGTCTTTCTCTTTTCTATGGGACCTGGATAGTCCCAGGTTTTTCAGAGTAATTTCTCTTCCTTGTAACCTTACTGAAGCCTTACTTGGTTTTCAACCAATGTAAGCAGTTTTCAATACAGGGAAAGGTCTCTAGGAAATTTACTGGCAAGTTAGAGACAGGAGTAAGTTTAGTTCCCAAAAGGTGATAGTCAGTTCTCCCATGCACAGCCCAAGTAAAATGACTAATAGATCTTGTGCGAGAAAATAAGCAAACTAAATTGGCAGCACTCCTCTCATTTATGGGTGAGCCCTGGAGTTGTCAGCTGCACTAATGCTCACAGGCTGTGAACGGTGTTGCAGTGGTTTCTAATAATCCACTGGCTTTTCTTCATACCTTCCAGTCAATTTACAATATCTGTTCAAGGGCAGAGGCCACTGATTTGCCCCCCAGCGTTTATCCTCCATCGTGCTCCATGTGGTTTGAGAGATGCAGTCTCTTTGCACCAGCAGTTTTGTCTGGAGGCCTAACCAGTCCAACCTTCCCACTTCTTGGTTATTCTATACATGAGTATTCATCTACAGATTGCCAGTCATTCTTTTTCCATTTCTTGTTCTTATCCTCTCCTGTCCTAAAAATTGTCATGCTTCATCTTGGAGCATGTTTAATGCTGGAAGCTTTTTCCCAAAGGCCGTTGTGAAGCATATGCTTTCCACAAAGGACACGGGTGGGGGGAGCTCACACTTAGATTACTAAACATTTTTTTAAGCTCAAGCCAAGCTAATGCATATAATCAATTTATCCTTACCCAGAAGTCCTAAATTTGCCTTTTAAATATAGAAACAAAATTTTTGCTTAACAAAGTTCAACTCTGTTTAGTTGTAAGGAGGTTATTTTAATATATATATATAAACTTGCTGATTGTTGACAAGGCCATAGGGCCAGATTTCAAATGGTGTTGTAGTTTCCAGACCTGCAGATAGAGAATTTTCAAAAATCTTGAAAAAAATACTGATCTGGTTGGAATAATGCATAATGTAATTTTGCACTTACCTTGGTCTTTCTTTGCCCATTTGCTTCAAATATCTGGCCCACAGTGAGTATGAAAATGGATATCGTTTTTGAACACCCCTCCCTTTTCTGTTACTTTTGAATTTAATTTCAGTATATGTAAGAAAAGCTAATAGCAACATGTATAATTTCTGATCATCAGCAGTTTTCTGTAATTAATTGAATCTGGCTGACTTGCTTCAGGAATTGTAAATGTTTTGAATTTTTTCAGGCCATGTAGACTGCTGTGGTTTTTTATTTTATCCTAAAAACATGACAATGTTATTATTTTTTATATTTTTGCTGATTTGTTCATGTTTAGCATGCTAGTGATTACTCTTACTCACTTCTTTTTTTTCTTTAATAGATGTTAATGAATGTGAGGTGTTTCCTGGAGTCTGTACAAATGGGCAGTGCGTCAATACCTTGGGATCATTTGTTTGCCAGTGCCCCAATGGAATGACTTTAGATGCTTCTGGACGGACTTGTCTTGGTAGGTGTTAATTCCATGTGCAGGTCTACTAGGGAAGAGCAGATCTATGCAGTGACCAGTGGTTGCACTGCGTGTTTTCCAACAGGAAAGGAAAATTATTTTTGCCCACTTTTCAAATGGAATTACTCAGGGACATGAACTTAATTCACCTGGAATAGGAACAGATTCCAGTGCAAAAATCTTGAGCCCATCACCATCTGCTAGCTGGTGAATAGCAGTAATTTAGTTGCAGATTGTTCATCTGACAAATCCCTACTCATATATGTACTACATCCATGCTCTTAGCACTCTTCATCTGCAGCCCAAATGAAACCACCTTCCACAAAAGCTGGAAGAGCATGCCCTTAATGGAGTGTGCAACAGAATATGGAAGTTTTGAATGCTGTCCACTCAAAGCACCTTTGTCCATTTATGATACTAATGCCTCTGAACAAGGCATAGCTTGTAGTAATTAAAAGGCCAAATATAAGTATGGCAGGCTGGAATGTTTAAAATCCTTTTCTGATCCAAAATTTACTTCAAGTGTTGAGCACCATTTTTCAGAGTGGTGCTTTAAACTTAATTCAACTGTTGATTTCTGAGCTTAGTGTTAATATCTTGCTGTTAGGAATTTTGCAGTGAGGTTGGTATGCTCCTCCAAGTCCACAAAAACGTGGAGCAAGTCCTGTGAAGGGATTTTGGGAAAAAATTCCTCTGCAGTGAACTAAATTTTCTCTTTCTTTCTCAACATGTTGTTCAATTGCCCAACAGATATTCGCTTGGAGAGTTGCTACCTGCAGCACGAGGACGAGCAGTGCACGTCGCAGATCCCGGGGCGGCACCGCATGGACGCCTGCTGCTGCTCCGTGGGGGCAGCCTGGGGCTATGAGTGTGAGGAGTGTCCTCTCAGGGGCACTCCTGAGTTTGAAGCTCTTTGCCCAAGGGGACCTGGGTTCTCTACAAAGATAGAGATAAGTGGGAAGCCTTTCTCTAAAGGTACGTCATCCATTTGTGGTTAATTGCCGGCAAATCCTGATGGCTTCTACTTCTGCTCTTTCCTCAGACAGCTCCTCTGGGTTTGAAAATTCTGGTGATAGGCACTTCACTCACTCTAAGGCACATTTGAAAATCCAGTTAGATTTCATGGCAACTGAAGGCCAAATAAAATACAAGAGGATTTAGTTTGTGTTAGAGACCATTACATACTATGTAATACTGCAACCTCAAAACACAGAATTTGTGTCTCTCACTAGAGAGATTAAATTGACTTTGCCTCCTGGCATTTCACAGTATAAGAACTGAAATAAACTGGGCAGTCAGCTTTGGGTGTATTGAAAGAGCAATCCTTACTTGTGAAGGGTGCAATGACTTTAATTCTAATGTGAAACTATGAAGAAATGGTGAATAATTTTGAGAATTTCTTGTGAAGCTACTTGGAGAAGTAGAGGAAATAGCTTCCAGGATGATTGCTCAAATCAGAGAATTTTATTTACAGTAAACCAAGTTGTGTTATGACTCTTGTTGGTAAACTTCCAGCATTAAATGGGAATCATACAGTGACACCCCAGCATCATGTGCTGAAAGCTGTGTTTCCAGGGTTACCAGTGAGGTTAAGCTGGACAATGTCAGAAGTTACCCAAAAACTAAACATTATGAAGTCTGAAATGAGGGGGATATATATATATATATATGAATGACAATTGCTGTTGTTAGTTTCAACCTTGTTTTATAAACAGTTACTAAGCCATTAATTATCCATAAAGAAAAGTGACATGTGCTTTTGCTTATACTCATTATGTTTTCTGTGACTCATGGAAGTCACATTTTTTTCTCAGAAATCAGAAGGCAGAGTGCTTCTTTTGAAAGCTGTCTTTGCCTTGATCCTCTGTCCACTGAAATCCTCCTGAGCTGCAGATCAGATCCTGCAGGACAAAGGGGAGACTAATGCCATCCTGTAGCAGAAAGTGTTCTTGACAATTCCAGCACAGCGTGTCTACACTGTTGGTTAGGGGCAAGTCAGTGTCAGTTTATGTAGTGTGGTCTAATTTTCCCACAAGGAGGGGTCACTGCCATGAAAAAGGATGACCTCTGATGTTAGCATTGCTCTTTTGTGCACTGTTTTGGTATGCAATAACACCAATTGTCCACACTATCTCATTTTCAGACATCAATGAATGCAAGATGTTCCCCAGCCTTTGTACCCATGGAAAATGCAGAAATACCATTGGCAGTTTTAAGTGTAGATGTGACAGTGGATTTGCCCTTGATTCTGAGGAGAGGAACTGCACAGGTAAACTGCAGGGATGTCTCTCTCATGGCTTTGAATTGGAAAGAGAAAACTGAACTCCTTTGAAAATCCTGTGAATGTGTTTTGTCTTACAGATATTGATGAGTGCCGCATCTCTCCTGATCTTTGTGGCCAAGGCATCTGTGTCAATACTCCTGGAGACTTTGAGTGTGAATGTTTTGAAGGCTATGAAAGTGGATTTATGATGATGAAAAACTGCATGGGTATGTTTTTTATAGACCTTAGATGTGTGTATGCTATGTGCTAGCACGCTATGCATGGTTTATTTGTGGGTTTTTTTTTTTAAGGTTTGATTTGGCTTGGGTTTATGTCTCTCCTATTTTGTGAGCCTTATTAGAGCTAACTTTAAATGTGAATTTGCTGCTTCTGCAAGTTGCCAAAGCATATATAAGCAAGGGACAGGATTTTAGGATGTTAAATTTATTCCCACAATCCCCATTTTGCTAAGTGGGACACCACGCTGAACTTTGAAGTTGAGATAATTTAAAATTTAGAAGAAGCCTTTTTGAATGTATTTTCTTTTTCTAACTGCATTATGGTACAAGGATGACTGGCTCTAGGACAGTCAGGGTTGCTGAAGGCAGATGGTGCTGTGGTGAGGGATGTGCTGGCCCTGCAGTGATGTGCTCCCTTTCTCCCCACAGACATTGATGAGTGTCAGCGCAATCCCCTCCTCTGCCGAGGCGGCACCTGCATCAACACAGAGGGAAGCTTTCGGTGCGATTGCCCTCCAGGCCACCAGATATCACCAAATATCTCTGCATGTGTAGGTGAGACATGCAGGCAAAATCAAGATTGTGCACAGCATTTTGTACCTCTCTTGTGCTGTGCATTTACAGCGTTTGCTTTAGTCTCATTTTCAGGATGAAATGTGTTCCTCTCTTTCTTTTGCAACAGACATTAATGAATGTGAGCTGAGCACCAACCTGTGCCGAAATGGCCGTTGTGTCAACCTGATTGGAAAGTACCAGTGTGCATGCAACCCTGGGTATCAGTCTACACCAGACAAGCTGTACTGTATCGGTAAGGACAAAATCTGCACAGGAGCTCCAGCAAACAGGGAACAGAAACCACCCAGAATTGTTTCAGTCCAGTAGATATATAACGTAATTTTTAACCATGAATGAAAAAATCTATTACAGTTTGTCAAAGTAGTATGCAAAATCTCCAAAACGTGCACATCCATTTTCGAGAGAAATGAATGAAGTTATGACAGTGCTGCATTTAGCTGAGTAACAGGTTATTTTCTCTAGTAAATCAATCATGATGCATAAAATTCCATACTATTTCAAATGCTTCAGACTTTGATGATTAAGAGGGAGTAATTTATTAGATTAGTTATGTATTTAATTTAAAAAATCATAATTTCTGCTGGACCATGAAATAGATTCATATGGTTCAATTGCATACATTCCTTCTACTGTGCCATGGAAAAATCCACTGGCTTTGATTCTGCCAAGTAATTTTTTACCTTGATCCTTAGAAAAACTTTCTTGCCCTTATGATCCTGTGGTAACTCAGTGCTATTTCTGTAGGTAGAAGGAGAAGCACAGAAGTATTTATATATGCAGTCAGGTATCATCTCTTTCCATCCCTGGTTTGCCTGAATCCATCCCAGTGCCTACCTTTGCAAACATTCGAATGTTAGTATGGAAACTCCAAGTATAGATTCTGGATTGAAGGTGTACTGGAAAGCTGACTCCAAGTGTGTCCTTGAAATGTGCTTTGAAGTAAAAGGTATTGTGGGATTTAACTGTAATTTTCTCCTTTTTAGATATTGATGAGTGCAACATTATGAATGGTGGCTGTGAGGACTTCTGTACAAACTCGGAGGGCAGCTATGAATGCAGCTGTAAGCAAGGCTTTGCACTCATGCCAGATCACAGGACATGCACTGGTAAGGGAGATTTTGGGAACTTTTCTGCTTAAAGGGTTTATTTCAATAGTTTAAAAATGAACCATCTTTTTAAAGTTAAAGATATTGTAACAAATATACTTTTGAAAAAAGAAAATAAATGGAAAATTACATTCTTTTTCTGAAGTAAATATCTCCAAAGTATCAGAATTGGGCAACTGCAGAAAGAAGTGCTTTGAAGGAAGTTGGTTCTTGATAATTTCAGAAAGTATACAACTTGATTCTGATTTTAAGAACTAAAGTCTCTAATTTTTTCAGTAGGAGATAAATTTTCCCCCTTAGGGTTTTGTCGTAGATCCAAATCCAAAACAGGTTGAAAACCGTTAAAAAAATTATCGTGAACAGAAGCCAAAATGCTGTGCATGTGTATTATATGGTTATGTTGGAGAGAGGATAGACAGAGACACTAGAAAAGAAGCTGATTGCTCTGTTCTGTGGTTTTGTGGTATCTTAAGCAAGCAAGAAAATTCCTGTTTTTAATTCTTTTTTTTCAGTCAAGTGCAAGTATGCTGCATTAATTCAGAGCTGAATGACTTGCAGAGAAATTGAAATCTGACTAGTATGAATCTTTCTTAGGAAACAGGTCTTTTGCACTCTTGAAATGGTTTGTGAGAAAATTTTAAGAGCTCTCTTATGGCCAGGTGTTCTCCTTTGGGAGTCTGGGAGTCATAATCCCAGGAAGTGAGTTAACTTGGTGATTTCCACATAGGTTACTGGAAAGATAGTTCTACCCTACTTTTCTCTTACTTCTTGCTTCACAGCCACTGGCCTGATGAGGCATGTGAATATTTGCCAGTTGTTTGCCAATTCCATCCACGAGCTCCTTGAAGAGCATGAGAATTATAACTGGGTTAATCCCTTGGGATAGAATTGCCTTTATAGTTGAACAAATGGAGAGTTTTCTATACTGGATTATTAGAGTGCTCACATTTAGAATTTGTAAATATTTATAGACCTTGAACCAGGATCTCAATTACCCTGAGGCCACTCACTACCATTCCAGAAGATGAATGAGCCCTAAAGCACAGCAAAATGTAATTTTCTCCCACATTGTAGCTTGCTCTGTCAGAAAGATGTAAAGTAGCCAGCCTTCAGCAAGTATCAGACCCTCATTGAAAAAAAGAATTCAACTTGCAAAAGTGAAGATTTGATTGACCCCAAAAACCTGAAATATTTAGATTAGAAGTAGTTTGCTTTAGCTCAAGTTTCTAGAAAAGGCAAGCTTTTACAAAAACTTGCAAAATGCAAAAATAAAACCAGTTGATTGAAATTGTGCCTCAGCCAGAATCTAAACCCAGTGAGAGGATTAGAGTGACATGGGAGAGAAGAGGGGAGGGAGCAGAGTCTCTGAGCCACTTTTCTGTTTTCATCTTCTTGATTTGACTCAGACCAAATGACCCAAATGTGCACTTGGGCAGTCTTGGGGATCTCAAGTCTGCTGGCTAGAAGCAGTTCTGTCTTTAAGAACAGAGCCCTTATCTTTTGCCACCCAAACACATCTCTAAACCCAAAACCAGAACAGATCGTTTACAGCACCTTCCTGCATATTAAACTGAAAACTTTGAAATAGGAAACTATCATCTTTTTGTTCTCAAAGTCAAAATGCAAGCATTTGCTTTTGCTGTGGGGAGGGGATGGATTCTCTGTGGTTTGTCCACACTTCAACCTGACCCTAAACACGTCCATAGAAGATTGTAGTCAGATCTTAATTTAGTTGTAAGTTTCTACATATCTATTTCTACATATCCAGCCTTGATTCTGAAAAATAGAATTTCCTTCACAGGCCAGTTGTAATAGCTATTAGCTATTCATTTTCATACTGTCTTCTAATAAGGACTTTAGTGCAATAGCCACACATAAAAAGGTTTAAATTGCAGAAACACCAGGCATCTTTAGATGTCAAGTCAAATCTAAGAAAATATCCAGAGATGTGAGGGGTCACCTTTGCTTCCCTATTAGTATTGAAAACACTGCTTCCTTCTCTTGGATAGATGTTGTTTAAGTATGTAAACATCTGGTGAATATTCAAAATTTACATACTAAAGTTTTGCCTCTGCCCAAACTAATAAGAATAAAAATAATTTGTAACATTTGCTTTCATGGCAATAAATATCTGGTTTTACACAGTTAGATGTTTGTGCATGGTACAAGATAAAATAGGACTCTGACCTTCAGTTGTGAAACACCTATTTTACATTTTCAGTTTTCTCTGTGTGTGAACATGTCTTTTATCTTTAACATCACACAAAGCTGGAAGCCATCACAGAATATATTTCCTGATAATTGACCTGGTAAGAATGCTCTGCAGTTCAGTAGTAGGTCATCTTTGAATTGGTGAGGTTATGCATAAATAATCAGCTCAATTAGGAGAAACAACAGGTTCTTTGTCAGCTGATTTTCCCCCAACTGTGAAATTGGTACAGTGGCAGGTTCGTAAATAATGTTCTTTATTTCTGTCATTATTATTCCCATTTCTAGAGCTTAAATTTGCATGTTAATTCAAATTCCATTCCAAATTAACATTTTCAGGCTAATGTCCATGCCAACATTATTTGCTTGTTAAGATAAACTGGTCAGGCTTCTTCCTTGCAGAAGTTGTATATCCACACAAGCACTAGCTGCTAGAAATACAGCAGAATAATGAACATAATATTTTAAATCAATGTGAGTTGATTTTCTGCAGCTGCATAATTACTGCAATCCACAATAGACTGCTCTGATAATGAGTTACACCCTTTCTCTTGGAGAGGATTCCTGAATCTTGTCCTTTTTGTGCTGATTTTTTTCCCATGCTATCACTAGGCAGAGATTCTGATTTTTGCTCTTGCTGGTCTATGTTGGTGCTGACACAGGAAGATTCTAGGGATTTTTACAAGGAACACTAGCATAACCCCAGGGACTCTGAAAGATTCCAGAACTTAGCATGGTTGCCTTAATATATTGGCTCCAATCAGTGATGGCAATTTTATCAATTGAGAAAATAACTTTTTGTCCTAGAGGGTATAACTCTATGGCTGGCCTGGCCAGTCAGTTGAAATGCTAAATAAGACCATAAAAATATCTTAGTGAAATAAATGTATATACTGTAATTATTCCCATCATGAGTTGAACTGTTTCTAGTTTGTCACCACCCTTCAGATCTGTAGAGGTATTTTGCATGTATGATGGCTTTTCTAAGATCTGTAAAGTTTGATATTTTTGTCACTGAATTTGACTTCAGGGCTTCCATTGATTTCAACAATAATGGATTGTATCCAAGAATGCCCAATTACATGTGGCCTTGTGTTGTGACAAAGGTTCCGCTGGAGATCTTTTCTCTGAAGGAAAAGTTGGTTCCTGTTCCTCCCTCTTGAGTCAGAGGGAATGTTTTGCCACTGACTTTAGCTGGAGACAAGGAGCTTACTCATCAGGACAATTTTGCAATGTACTGCTCAGTTATTTACAAGGATTCAATCTTCACCATGTTTAGCAGAGCATTAAAATGCTTATTTTACATGATGATGGTTCATTGCATTGGATAACATATTTTAATCTGATTTTCCCCTGTAGATATTGATGAATGTGAAGACAATCCTAACATCTGTGAGGGAGGCCAGTGTACAAACATCCCAGGAGAATACAGGTGTCTTTGCTATGATGGATTCATGGCATCTGAAGACATGAAGACTTGCATAGGTTAGTGAAAGTATATATATTCCAATCTGCATTAAACATGGAAAAAATATTTATCAAGGCACTCTTCCAAGCAGACACACCAGAGTATTGCTCTTATCTCCTAGTTTTGGTCATGTGACCATAGAAGCAGCCCTATTGCACAAATGCAAATGTAATCTTCTGTATATCCCTGTAGATTGGGGTGCAAACATGATCTATAGCTTTGCAGCACTGGGTCCTCTTCCAGTGAGCAGCTTTTTTTATGCAGCTTAGATGAAAGAGTGCCTGCAGAAAGGAAGTGGATGATGCTGTGGAAAAATTCTAGCAAGATAAATTGCCAGTGCTGTTTTAAACTTGTCCCTGAGACAAACCTATGTGATAGTAATGTACCTTGGTAGAAGAGAGTCATGAAACATTATATCTCCAAAACCACATTTGCACATTTTAATTTAAAATCTTGAGTATATTTCAAGAGAAATGTCCGACAAAAGTAGACAAGGCATGCATGCATGCATGTATAAATGTATACAGACACAAATATGTAGAAATTATCAATAATCATAGTCATTCTTTGGATAATGTACTGCACCTTAGTGTCTATTTTTAGGAGAAGGTGGCATTAAAAGTGTGTTAATGCAGATATGGTAATATAACACTGTTAACCCAGATCTCAAAATGTATGCCTGTGTGCTAGGTAAGGAGTAACTACTATAAGCATCTTTTTCTTTGCATATCTAGACCTGTTTTTGTATCAAGATTCATACCTAAAGAGATTTTTCTAGTAACTTTCTAAGAACTGTATTTAATAAATTTTAATTCATGGGGTGTTCTAGATGTTAATGAGTGTGATCTGCATCCAAACATCTGTCTGAGTGGAACCTGTGAGAATACAAAAGGCTCATTTATTTGTCACTGTGATATGGGATATTCAGGCAAGAAAGGCACAACTGGTTGCACAGGTAAGTTTTAAAGCTTGATTATTAATTTTTGCCTGAACTCATGAGTCTGCTTTTCTGGTGATTAGAACCTCCTCTGACTGTGCTTCTTTTCACTTATTTGTTCTCTTACTTTACCTCTCATCCAACCTTGCTGAGCTTGTGTTCTGCTAAACTTCATTGGTACAGCATTCAGCCTGATGCTGCTTCTACTGAAATGAGTGGAGCAAGGATCAGGGTCAAAACTGGGCATGTTACTGCACAGTTGTTCATGTAAGAGAACAGCAAATGCCATTCTCTTTAACTTGACAAACTCCTGAGGACCTCAGTGCATTTGGATTAGTTAATTGTATACTCTGCAAGCAAATAACAGGTATCTGTTCACAGTATTCTTTGGCAAACACGGATGGCTTGAAATATGTGCTAAAATAAATTTTCAGTTTTTGCAAAGTGTTGACAATACAGTTACACAACTACATTCTATCAGCTGAATCAGAATTTGCTTTATTTCATGTATTGCCAGCAAACAGAAATGAGATTCAAAGTTACAGGCTCTGAGGGCATGATATTAATAATCCAAGTGCTGGTGTCTCAAGCCAAGGTGTTGAGAGTCTTAGGCTTTGCCCAAATATGAATGCAAACATATGTTCAATATAATTTTTAGTGTAGACTTAGGGTAAACACATTTCTGGCAATGTCTTTGAGACACACTTTTATTCTTAGTCTGCCCTTATTGTACAGATTTAATAATATGTTTTTTTAAGTGCCCCAAATATATGAAGCTCGTTTTTTACAGCTCCCACAGAAAAATCTGAGAGTTGGAGTTATATTTTGCTTATTGGACTATGGATGTATAATTGTGCATTAGTGACAGCTGCCTTTGACTTACATATGAACTGATCTGAATCCAAAAAATCCCTAATTGTACTCTGTAGACCAGCATTTCAGTGTTCTTTGTTTCTGTGCTAAATTATATGAAGATCTTTAGAACTCTAGACCTGAAAACCCTCACACTGATCAGTTGCACATGGTGCAGCTATCAGTCCCAGCCTAAGGAGCAGGCAGGGAAGATGAAGCAGAAAGTTGAAGGCAAAAGACAGGGAAAGGTCATGGAGGCAGGGGAGGAATCTGAGGTATGGCTTCTGGAGAAGTGCCTGGAAATAGCCACTATTTTGGCATCACATAATTCAAGGCAGTGCCAAATGTCCCAAGCATTATTTTTTTGTTAAAGGAGAGGCCAGGAAATCCCTCTGTCCTGGTCTCAGCCAAGCCCTGACCAGGGCTGTCTGTCATGAGGGCTCTTCTCACCTCCTTACACATTTTAAACCTTTGCTGCTGCTTTTGTTTGCATGCCAGTATTTCAGAGAGGATGGCACTCAGCAGGAAAAACAGCAGAACATCTTAATTCCAGCAGATACTATACAGGGGCACAGTAATTTGAAAGAGCCCAGTGCTCTAAGACAAAAAGGTAAAGTATCAGTTATGCTGATACAGCTGAGATGGGACCATACTCAAATAGTGAATTTTTTTTTAAAATTTAAATAAGAAAGAAGGAAGCAGAGAGATTTCTAGACTGGTTTCATAATGAGAAAACTGTAGATACAGATTCATAGTGACTACATTGTGCAGGTTCTCACATTCTGGTTTTTAAAATGTCTGATTTACTGCTGGAGAACTTTGAATTCCCTATTTCTTGTTTGCACAGTATTGGAGGAGAGTTGAAATTCCCAGACTCAGGTACTGCAGACCATGAGAGCATCCTTCAATACTTCTTCTGGAAGGACCTTGCCAACAGCACCTTGACCCCAGAATTCAGTTCTTGTCTTACAGACAGATCAAAAGCACCCACAGTTTTCAGGAATTCCCATGGAAAAAAAAGTTACAAAAACTTGTACAGCACTTTGAATGGGAGATCCTCTGTTTCATGAGAACAACTAATCATGTCCTTTGGGTTCCGTTCCAGTTTTGTCTAAATATTTCAGCTCCTTTGCCATTACTGAGTGTTTCCATTTTAACAAATCAACTTGTTTCTTCCCCCCCAATCATTTAACAGTTTTCAGAATCCACCCACTGACTTACATTCCCACCCATGGCAGATGTTAGTTCTCCTAGTTCTCCCCTCTCCTTGGTTCTCAATAAGAACATGGACAGAGTCTGATAACAAAAACACAATTTTTAAAATACTGTGCAAAAACCTAGGTTGTAGATGCAGCTTTGCAACATCAAGGGCTGTGAATGGTTTAATTTTCATTCACAAGGCAAACTGTGATAATACAGGCTTAGAGCAGTTCATTTTAGGTTTTCCTAGGCAGGCAGTGGTATGCAGCCACTAGAGAGAAGATGGCTGTGTTTTCCCCTATCCTAGTTCCAGATTGCTCAGCTTTATGACAAATATCTTGTCTCAACTTTTTCTGTCAATAAACTATACTTGTACTTGTCCAGAAATGAAATCCTACTTTGGCACTTGGGTTTGTATTTTGTGATTCATCACCACTCTGGATTACTCCCTGTAAATCTGCAATATTTCACTGTTGATGTAGAGCCTTAAACTTGCTCTGATATTTTCACAGAGAAACAAGTTCCTCTCTGACTCTCTTCCATCCATCCTTGCACATCCCCCCTGGTGGAGGGGGGCTTGCACAAGCTCAGGGTGCTCTTCACAGAGTCAAACTGGAAGAGGTGAACTTGGGCAGTAATTGCCAAACATGGCCAACAGATCAAAAATCAATATGTTACAAGTCAGCTGGATTTCTCCACAGCAGGCTCAGGGAGTTGGAAGGCTGAGACCAGGCTCTGACTCCACAAAGGCCATGCTGCTGCCATGTGGAGGAAGGCTGGTGGAAGGTATTCAGCTGCAGCCTTGGTGTGGGCTGTGAGCCTGGAGAGTTTGGTGTTGAAGGTCTGCCAGTGATGACGGCGTTAGTGGATACGGGAGGAGTGAGTGCACACTGCATACCTGCATGGCTGGTAGGAGCTTGGTTCTGGAGAGCTCAGACATCTCATACAGGGAAAGGAAGAGGTGAGCCTGTCATTTGCCCTCAGAAACAGAGCCATAATATTTTGTGACTTATATTATATGCTCTCCTCTCCATTATTAATGGCTTCTGGCCATTAATAATACATTGTGTTTAAGCTTGATGGCACAAAGAGTTCTGGTGAAGCATATGTTTGCCATCATGAATCTTTGGCTGTGTCAGGCCAAATATCAGAAGATAATCATAATGAGATGCTGCCCACCAAAGCAGGGTATCACAGGAGGAGTGTACTGGCAATAGGCATCTGTCCAGCAATAACATGCTGCACCTCAGTGCTGATGATGTCAGGGTGGATTGCAGGCAAGAGCTGAACTGTCCCATGTGAAACTCCAGGAGTACAGTATGCTGAATAAAATCTGAGAGTGATTCCAAAAGAGAAAATAACTTTACATCTAGGAAGATCAGAATAGGGGAATTTATCCATATATTTTTCTGCTTGTATGAGTGCCAAGTTGAAATTCACAGTCTTTTCCCTCTGAAAAGCCTTCGTTTTTCCTACCTGATTACATGGGCAGCAACCCAGGAGGAGGAAATGCCTTGTGACTTCCACCAGACGACTGGCCTTTGGGGAACTGGACCCAGGCTCGAAATGCCAGTGAAACGTCAGTGCGATAAAATGCACAGATATGCAGAGACTGCCAAAAAAATGTAAAAGTCAGAAAATGCTTAAGGGATTTGCATAATTCCTGACAAACTGTACTGATTTATAGGTGGAGTCTGAATTAAATTTACAGTTTGCTAAGGATCCTTATAGACCATTGAAGCCAAATGAAACCTAACAGAAAATGGTACACAGAGTACCTAGAGGGTTTCATGCCTAGCAATGAAGATATGAATTTTCTTCAGTTTATATACATTCTTATTCTGTTCAAATGCAAAGGAACATTTCTAGAGTATATGTAAGGAAACAGTGGCTTATTCCCATGCTCCTCTCTGGCAAGCTTCAATGATCCACTTCCAGACTGGGTAAGGATGCATTGTGCAGATATTGGCTAGCAGTTTCTTTCCTTGGTTGCCACATTTTGCAATCATAGTGCAAAGGGTGACAGGTATATATGATGCATATTTTTGCTGTATTTTTGTTGCATTTTTGCACACACGTTGAGAGCCCTAAAATTGTGTGCCACTGTGATTAATGGGAGAGACACTTTATTAATTGCCAAAGGCTTGAGAGAAAAAATATTTGTCCAAAGAAGAGAACTGAAGGAGCCAACAAAATAAGGTGACTGACAGGTTTTTTTCCCCAGAGTGCTTAGGATTGTTATGATGTCAGACCTGCATATTATTTATCGTGCGTATTCTCATCTGTTGTAGGCAGACAAGTCTCAGTGTAAATGGGAGTTGTGCAATTGCAGAGAGCTGAGAACATGTGTGCAGCAGCACTGGGGCACAGTGGGATCGGCTGAGGATGCAGTGTCAGTCTCCGACTGGAATGTCTTTATTTTCCTTGGCTTGTCACACACTCATGCTGGAGGCAGAAGGAGAAGGTTGATATAAATCAGTGACTCACTCCTTTACTCTTTAGTGAAAATCCCCATGAAGTCAGTGGGAATAGGCCATCATTGTGTGAAACCCTGACTTGAGCAGTGTCCTCATGAGTGCTCTTTGGGTCATGATACCTTTACTCAGACCGAGTAATGCCTTTGTCTTCAGACAATTAAAAGCAAATAGCTGGAGTATTTGAAGAGTATAGTACTGTTTGTACTGCCATGCAGATGGAACAGGCTGGACTCATGCTTTTATTAAAGATATTGAGTTAATTTTTCCCCTACAGAGCACAACTTCTCCTTTCTGTTTCATTCTATGAAGCCATAATTCAATACTTATGGCAACATAAATCCATATTAAGCTCCAGTATAAGCAGGCATAAATTCCACTGATTTCAGTGCACCATTTACACAGGACCATGTTTGGTCCGAGATCTCTTTTGCCTTGGAAAAAAATGCAATGCAATAAATGTAGACTTACAACTCAGCTGCACAAAGAAGGGAGAAAATAGGGATTATAGCAAAACAACATCCGAGTTAAATGCAGGGGAAAAAAAGTAAAATCTGGGATGAAGCCACTGATGGTATTTTAAATGCCTCAATCAGCTTTCATTTTAGTATCTGAAAAACCTTTCCATGCATCATGGAAATAAGCTCTGCAAAGTGATTTTAAAGGTAGATGGTATTAGATAATACAATTTGCATTCCCTATTTGATCTCTATCCAGGCAAAAAAGTATTGAAATCTATTGAAAATTTTTACTGTAGAAAACCTTTTTTTTTTATTCAAAGCAAGTGGAATGACATTTCAGTGGCTGATGCCTGAAAAACTTGATCCCATTATAAATACCCATATTTGGGTGTAGATTTATACTTGCAACTTTCATCCCAAAGAAGATTCTAAGCTTTTTAGAGTGTGTGTCAAACAGCTGATGGGGAACAAATGTCCACTGCAAGGGCCCCAGTGTTGTGGTGCTGCTGTTCCACTGGGAGGTGTTAGTGGGGTTCACAGGTTCCCTGTGCATGGTGGGATGGAATCCACAGTCACTTGATGGAGAGTGGAAAATTTGGCTTGGGTTTTCTTAAATTTGAGCCTGAGCATGACTTCATTGCGGTGTAGCTGTTGCATGCAAGTTTCTGTTTGTGTTTGCTGGTGGTTTAAAAAAAATTCTTGGCAGAAACCTCTCTACTGGTGATGGGGTTTTATTGTGGTGTTTTGTTGTGCTCTGCAGGGTATAAGGAGACTTGTGATTGTATGTTTCAAAGCATCAAATAATCAAATACAGTGGAGTCTTAATGTGAGCAGTGGTTTAAAGTTTAAAATCATGTAAAGGTTAAAATATAGAGTTTTTGCTTCAGCTTTTTTATGTCAGTGTATACTGTAGCTGACCTTTCTAAATTCCTTCCAGTCTTTCCCCAAGCCAAAATGAGTTGCTTTTTTTTCAGGCCACCCTCAAGATTTTTTGACAGATGTGAGTTTCCTGTTTAGGGTGATGTTATCTTCATGAGTTCCTGCACATGCTAAAGGCAAAACTGCTCTGAGATTATTTGTTCCTGACTCTATTTTTGAGTTTTAAAAAGTAAGCGTCCATTTGCATGTTTTCAGGCCTGTTGGTGGAGTTAACATTCATTAATGGTAGATTCCAGCTGCCAGATTTAGATTCATATCTAGATGTCAGCATCAGATTATGGGAATGCTCGTGTCTGGGATCTTGAGTTAAAGCAATGCCTCACTTAGAAAGAGACTCAGAAAAGTAAGATTGGATTAAATTCCACTTCAGCAAACTTAAAAAAGTCCAAAAAATTATCAGCCAACCCACCAAAAACAAACAAAAGAATGAAACAAAACAACCCCCCCCAAAAACGAAATCACAAAAAAACCCCACAATCTCAACAACAGAAAACCCAAGCAAGCACAAAACTCACCAAACACCCTGTTCCTCCCAACCAGCAGTTGCTTTGGGTGTTTTCTGGCTTTCAGTATTTAATTTTAGGATAATAGACAAATGTTGTCTGTTTCTTGAAGTCATGTGTTGCCTTTTTGAAAAGGCAAAATATGTGTACAAGGCATAGTGAAAGGACACAGCCCTGTGTCTAGAGAAGTGTGGACAGAAAAACCTAAGAAAGTGTTGTTAAGGCAATGGTTAAGGTGATAGCTGGACACTTTCCATGTTAGCTCCACAACCTCATCCTCTTTAAAGACCTAATTGTTTTTAGGTAAAATCATAGGGAAATTCAAGTCTGATTTTGGGGCTGAAAATCCCTAAGGTTGTTACATATTTGATGGCTGATGCATTTTCTTTACGGTCTTCTTGAGAAGGGTCTGAGCTGGATTTTGTCTTTGGAATCGTGTAGAGTTGTGAGCTTGTTTCCCTTTCCATTCACTGTTTTACAGAGGGAGATGATTTTACTTACAGCAACATCAAAGACCCCTGGGAGGGCTAAAAGAATGGGTATCAGTTTTAAGTGGTTTGGTGTAAACTCTAGGTAAGTTACATCCTACATGGAAGTACAGTGCAGTTTGGTAGCTCAGTTACAGATAATACTGTGAAATCCAAAGCTCAGATAGGCAAGAAAATTCCTGCTAGTTTTGTTTCAGTTACCCATAGTAATTTCTGAAAACTTTGCCTTTTAGTTTATACATTCTCCAACTACTTATAGGGAGCATTAATAATGTTTTGTGAGAAGGAAGAATGGAGTTAAATTTGGGTTTTGCAGTCTATACATTTTGACATTCCCAGAGAAAGCCCAGAAATGAAAATAAGGTGAAAATAGCAAGTACTGAAAACAGAATGTGCTGGCATGACCATGTATGTTGAAGATTGGATGACTTGCTGCTTGTCTCCAAGGATGCTGACTTCTTCCCACTGTGTTAGATTTCCTGAGTTTCTAATAAATTGCCTGCCTGATGAGCTCCTCAGCTGTCTGGGTAAATACAGTGGTACAAACTGTCCCCCCCTTTCACACAGCCTCTGGCCCAGCAGAACCTGCTGCATTCCCAGCCTGGGGACAATCCTAGGGGCAGCTGGCTGGTGGTGCCTGGCTGTGTTCATCAGCATCTGTGCAGATACCTGGGGGCTGTGGGAGTGCTGCATTCCAGGAGTCCCTGGGCAGCAGAGTTTCCTCTGAGAATTTTTAGCAAACTCTGCTAAACTACTGCTACTTTGGAGCCAGCAGTGTGGTCCCTCTCTGCAGACTCTGCCCATCTCTGCAGGATGGGCACACTGGGAAGGCTGTCTTCTGAGTTATGTTTTCCCTCTTGAATATGGACTTAGGAGTGAACTGCAGCAGCACTGCTTTATATGCCTGTCAGAAGAACAGGTAGTGGAGCAGCCTGTTTGAAATGTGCTACGTGCTTGTTTTCTTTGCTTTGCTTTTCTTTGCTTTTCTTCGTTGTGATTTTGTCTTCAGCTTCCTTTTTAAATGTCATGTTGTAAAGAAATGAAGGCTTGCTTTCATGTTCACTTTGCCTTACTTGTGAAATTCTAGTATCAGTTATCTGGATATGAGAAAGGGTGTTCCATGAACTCCTCAAACATCTCTGTTAACAGACATCAATGAGTGTGAGATTGGAGCCCATAACTGTGACAGACACGCCATATGTACAAACACGGCAGGAAGCTTCAAATGTAGCTGCAGCCCTGGCTGGATTGGAAATGGTATCAAGTGCACAGGTGAGGATCTTTTGCATTTTTATTTATTTGTAAGGTCAGACCAAAATGGAGTTCTGGCAATTCTGAAAAAAACAATACCACATCTGTAAAATGAGAAGGCAAATGGTTATTGAACTTGTTAGGTTGATTTGACATGATCTGTTGGAGGACAAATTCTCCACCATGGTAACTGTGAAATCAGCATAAGCTAATGTTTGGCTTGTGAAACAATGAGAACAGATTGGACCATGGAGGGAGATGCTTTGTGCTTGAGGGCAGCTGCTGCAAGGCAGTGAGGAGTCTCCTGTCAACCTCCTGGTGCCCCCTGTGAAAACAAGGTACAGGCCTTAGTACTGAGTGCCCTGGAGCTTTCTCAGTCACTGTTGCCTTGTCAAACTTCTTTGATGGGCTGCGAATAAGCTGTTCCCCAGTCAGTAAGTTACAAACCCACATTTGTGTGGGTTTTATTATGGAAGATTATTTAAAGTAGAGCTTCTGTGTGCCATGCACTGTTAAAACTTTGTATTCATGTGTGGGTTTGTATCTAATTTTTTCCCCCCTTTTTATTATTTTAAAGATCTGGATGAGTGCTCCAATGGAACCCACATGTGCAGCCCACATGCTGACTGCAAGAATACCATGGGCTCCTACCGCTGCCTGTGTAAAGAAGGTTACACTGGGGATGGTTTCACCTGTACAGGTGAGCTGTCTGCAGAAAGCAAAGGATGAACTCCAGTGGTACCATGCAACCTAAGTTACTCTGTGATCCAATACACAACCAGCTTCTAAACATTTGAAATTTTCATTAATATGTCATCAATGATTGTCTTCTCCTTCACCTCGGTTGCCATGGCTTAGAAGAAATACTATATATTATACGTAGTCTGAATCAATCACTTTTTTTCCCTTGGTGAATGCAAATTTTCCTTGAGCTTTTCTTGTTAGTTTAAATGAGTGGCAAAATTATTAAAACGATGTTTGATTATGTTATTTGGCTAGTTAGTAAACTAGTCCATTGGCTACTCACCTTAATACTTAAATAATAGGGCAAATGCATCAAAATTACTTTACAAAATTGCCTAAAAATGTTTGTCCTTTCCACAAGTGAGTGTGTGATGTCTGTCTTCTTTACTCCATCATCCTGAGAGCTGGTGTTAGGATGCAATGCTGGCATGTAGAATGAAGGCAGTAGCTGCTTCTGAAACCTCATTTTATAAACTGTAAATGAGATTATAAAACTTTGCTAGAGAGATGTTTCCCACCCACACTTCAGCCTCCTGCCTTGAAGAGCAGATTAGCTCATGTGTGCTCAGTCATGAGGAGCCCAGCTCGTGTGTGATCCACAGAGTGGCTGGGGATGCTCGGCGGAGGGTGACGCTGTTTGGAGCAGAGCCATGTGACAGAGCTGGTGGGCTGAGTTTTCAGCTGGTGCAAATCAGCTACAGCAGGTTTTTAGAGCATCTCAGAATCTGGATTATCAGGTTTAAGGCTGAATTTAAATAATTCCAAATTCTAAGCAGGTCTTGGAATTCTGTTTAATTCTCTCAGTATAATTTCATCTTAAATCTGATTCAGCTTCCTTAGTGGCCTTCCTTACCCAGTGCTCTTTGTTAATTTCCTGTATGATGATTTCCAGGAGTCTGTAAGCTGCACCCTTCAGATGGAGTGCTTACAGAGTTTCTGCATTCTGTAGAACTCTTTTTTTTTTTTATTTGGATATTTTATTGTTTGCAAATTCAAGAGGTGTCTGAGACTCAAACTAGAGCACTCAAATGTTCTGTAAGCCCTCTGCCAAAGTGTGCAGTGTGCAGCATTTCCCTGGTAGGTGATTTTTGATTTACCAGCCATGGACTTTTCAAAACTCATGCTGCCAGCCAGACTCTGTTGCAATAAGGAGGTGTTTTTGTGATGTGTAACATTTCAGCTGGGGAGTGAGGGCCATGATCTATCTGAAGGTAAGTGGAGTCCAGTAGCAAGGCTGTTTTTCTCATCAGCTGTTAACCTGCAGTTTAGTTTTGATGAAGTTCTTCCCATGCCACTTTTTGTCAGTGTTTTGATGTTTGACATGGAGAACTGCCTATTACCATATGTTTGTTCACTGCATAGTGAACCTCCTTTTTTTTTCTTTTTTTTTTTTTTCTTTTTTTCCCAATTACTGCCTCTAGGCTTTGCTGTAATAGAAACAATAATGATAATAAATTTCACATGCTCATTCTGAGTCTAAATTTGATCCTGTGACAGCCTCCAATTGTTATTAACTGGAGCTACTCTAAGAGTCTATGCCTCTCTGATTTTCCTTTTGCTTAGAAACTGTATTTGCAACATGTCAGGAGTATACAGAGCTGTTACATGTAGTAACCTCTGCACATAACTAGATTGCAGTTTCTTCTGCATGTATTCAGATATAATAGAATAATGAAAATGCTTGGAACACTGAATGCTTAAGCTCTAATGTTGCTGAGAAAACCATCTTTACTGCTAACTTGCAATATCCCTTCCTTTTACAGACCTCGATGAATGCTCAGAAAACTTGAATCTCTGTGAAAATGGGCAGTGCCTCAATGCCCCTGGAGGGTATCGCTGTGAATGTGATATGGGATTTTTGCCAAGTGTAGATGGGAAAGCATGTGAAGGTAATTCATTGTAAGCTTTAAACAGCATTCAACAGATTCTGCCTCAATAGTATTTTATGTTCCAAGATTTTACAATTGTTTTCTGTTGTGGTTGTATTGAGAACTGCATGAAAATTTTCACTACTATTTTCTTTTTTGCACTTCATACATTTATTATGGACCTCTAGATGTTCATTTACCTGCTGTATATAAAGAGAACAGTTTTCCAAAGCCTAACTTATGCTATATTATTTTGGGGTAGGATTGGTGACCCCAATGGCACTGATAGCTGCCATTTCTTCTTGATCATTGAGTTCTTCATTTTATTCAAAACAATTAAACAGAAAAAGTTGTTACTTCCCATTGGTGTGCATGAAGCTGAAAAACAGTGATTTGGTAGCCATTACAATGCATATGCTTTGAGGGCTTCTGTCAGGTGCAGAATAAGAGTGTGAAGCCTTGCAGAAAGTCTCTATGACAACATGAAAAAAAAAAAAATCCTGTATGATTATTTGTTCAGTTTCAAAAGTGAGCTGTCATTTAACAGTTTACAACTCGTTCATAAGAGCTTTGCATATCCAAGGATTCAAAACAAGGATTCAACAATCACGTTACCAACATGATTAAGGTCATATATTTGATTTGAACATTTGAATTCCTCATTTGATACAACACTAATCAGTTAACTCAGTGAAGAAGATGCAGCCTTACCATCTGACATAGTAGTAACTCATACCAACTGGTATATAATGGAGTTCATCAGTACATAACTTCAAAAAGGATTTTTCCCCCTAAAAAGTGTTCTGTGTGTTTTTTAGAAATCTACCAAGTGAAGTAATTTGAGAGTTAGCTTTTCTTTAAACGAAACGAATATTAAGTTTCATAATGTTTCATGAAACAATTTACTTTCAAACCTTTTAGCTCTGTTTAAATAGCTTTTTTAGAGGCTATCTCCTGTTGCTTAAACAGACTTGCCTTCATGTGTCAGATGTGTGCACTAAGTGCAGTATTTTAAGGTCCTTTGTAAACACACACTTTTTTATTGTATCAAATTAGTTGTGCAGTGCATGTGGCATTCAATAAATACTGTTTCAGACTCAGTGGTTTGGAGAGAAGGCACAAAAGAGTCTGCTTGCCAAACTTTAGATCTGTCAAATGCAGAAACCTGAAGATGAACGTGAAGTTCACCTTTGGGGCCCAGAATTTTCCCTTGCTGGTGTCCAGCTTTCTGCAGGTGACTGCTGATTTATAAAAAACTTCATTTTATTAAGGCATATCTTCTGCTATGTTTAATATTGCTACTTGTCAGATTAGCCCACTAATAAGCTAGGATAGTTTCTGGCATAGCTTCCAGAGATATTGGAAGGAGCCTTTTTCCCAAAAAAATCATTATGGATTAGATTCCTTAGGCTCCAACATGAATCTTCCATGTTACTTTTTCTTGTCTTACATGGTGTGCAGAAGCTGTTGTCTTCCAGATCCATGCTTCTGAAAATGTTTGCAGTGCTCTATGTCTCAAGAAGATAAGGAAACCTCATATTTTTCCCCTCCTGTTCCTTAATCAGATATTGATGAGTGCTCACTTCCTAACATCTGTGTCTATGGTACCTGTCACAACCTCCCTGGACTCTTCCGATGCGAGTGTGAAGTGGGCTATGAGTTGGACAGAAGTGGTGGTAACTGCACAGGTAAAACTTTGAACAGCATGCTTCTTCATCTTCTGTCAGTGCCATAGTCAGCTCCTTAGGAAATTCTTTTAAGAAGCTGTATAAAATCAAACTGGAGGTAGGAAAATACAGGCTTCCCTACTGTATAGCACAGGATTCTTCATACCTTTTTTATACTTCTCTTTACTGTTCTTTGTCCACCTCTGATATCCCCTTAAGAAGGAGAAAAACAGATGAGAGAGAACCCCTCTGGCTGAGATGTGTTGTGCTTTGTACAGTACTGGATGGTAAACTATGGCCCTGTCTCGTATTTTTTTCCCTTAAGGTTTTTAAGTAGTTTGTGTGAACCTTGTTCATAGATTGATTCTTTCAGGAAAAATGCTTTTTTTTCTTTTTCCTATGGAATGATGAATTCATCTCAGACTACTGTTCTTCTAAAATGCCTGTTTATTTTTTAGAGCTTTCTGGAGACCAATATCTCCACTAACTAATGGATTTGTGATGGTCAGCATATGGCTCCTGACATATCAGTGGTTTTTAGTGTCCTTGAGTCTTTGCTTACCACATGCTGTTTTCTTCTTGCAGATGTTAATGAATGTGCAGACCCTACAACCTGCATTAGTGGCACGTGTATCAACACTGCTGGTAGTTACACCTGTGAGTGCCCTCCCGATTTCGAGCTGAATCCCACCCGAGTTGGATGTGTTGGTAAGGGACCACTCCCTGTGCTGTTTACAAGTGAAGGTCCACAGAGGGGCTGCAAGCCTGGCTGCTTAGGAATAAAGTCCCAGGTCATGGGAAAGGGCTTGATCAGGCTCCACAATTCCCATCCCACTGCTCCTGGCTTAGAGGCTGTCATAGGGCAGCAGGAGCATGTCCAGAGTTGATGCAGCAGGCCAGCAGTGCCCTGCTGCCAGAAACAACCCCTTGGGGCTTGTTAGAGCTGTCCACAATTTACAGCAAGCAGGAGACAATTTTAAAATTCAACAAACTTAAGTCCACATCCAGCTGGCCCCAAGATGGCAGGCGAATGAAGTTGTGGCATGAAGCCACCCATGCTCTTGGAGCACTGAGTGCACTTGGCTGGATGCAGCTTCATGACCAATGGAAATGATCTTGTATTAGGCTTGAATTGCTTAGTAATCCTAATATTTCTTTGGTTTTGTTTTTTTAAGAGGGTGTAGGGATGCTTCTCAAATTTTAATGTGTTTGAAATTACTAACATTTAGTAGATGCTTTCCTGCTTGTAAACCTCAAGTAAAGGAGAAAACAGTGGATATCTGGAACTGGAAAGATGTACAAATGTGAAGGAAAATGTGAGTCAAAATAAGAAAAAGTCTGGCTGACATGCCCTTGGACTCGATGAGTAAATTTCCTACTCTGGGAAAAGTCCAAAAAAGCCAAGGAATGGGGCACCAACAACTTACCTAAGTGGGAAATGCTGTGCCTCCCTGGGCAACACAACTTACTTGCTTTGGTGTCCTGCAAGAAATGGGAGCCATCTGTAAGTATCCCTCACCCTGAGAGGATGTGCTGTGTTTTGCTCTCACCTAAGATGTGTTTGTCACTGTGTGCATTGTGAACAGATACACGATCTGGCAACTGTTACCTGGACATCAAAACTCGGGGAGATAACGGGGGCACCTTCTGCAGCAATGAGATTGGAGTGGGTGTTTCCAAGGCCTCCTGTTGCTGCTCCCTGGGCAAAGCCTGGGGAGTTCCCTGTGAGCACTGCCCACTTGTGAACACAAGTAAGTCTGCATTTCCTGGCTTAAACACAGCAAAGTGTTTGGTGGTTTTTTCCTATTTTAGCCAGGTAGCTCAAATATTGGTATGCATTTATTGTGGACATGCAAGGGACAGGTTTCCACTGGTCTTCACCAGAAACTTTACTAGTCTTTCAGAAAGATTATTTAGCCAGAATGTGATTTTCTCTTCTGAGAAAGTTTGCTATTACACTGAAAACTACATTATGAAATGGAATAACAGATGATGTTACAGAGTAAAACCTAATGTCTCTAGCTGGTTAGTTTGTAAATCTCCATTTGCATTATCTGTAATAGTCTGATCTGTTTTCAGAAACAATTGTGCTGAAGATGTTTCTCTTATCATATGCTCATAAATCTGTTTTGTTTTCAGCTGAATACAAGGTTCTTTGCCCTGGAGGGGAAGGATTCCGACCAAACCCTATTACAGTTATATTAGAAGGTAATATTTGCAATTTCCTATATTTACATGTCTGAAATTGTGAAACTCTGTAGTAAGAGTCCTTTTTTTAATCAAAAACATTAATAAAATGTTTATTCATTTGTTTGAACAGATATTGATGAATGTCAAGAACTGCCTGGACTTTGCCAAGGAGGGAAATGTATTAATACATTTGGTAGCTTCCAGTGTCAGTGTCCATCAGGGTACTACTTGAATGAAGAGACTCGAGTGTGTGATGGTATGGAGCTTTCCCTTAACTAGTCTTCTGCTTTATTCTTTGAAAATAATGACAGCTCAATATGCATTCCTCCTTTTTTTTTCTTTTTGGGAGCATTACCAATCTTTCCTTGAAAGGGAGCATTACCAGACTAAGCAGTGTAAAGCTCTAGGGTGGGAAAATTGAACAAGTTGAAATCTTGCATTAAGAGTGGGAGAATTCCTTCTTGACCACATTGAAATATCTGCAGGTTTTTTTTTAATTGTCATATTTTGATCAAAACTTGAAAACTCAGCAATTTTTTGTTTAAGTAAGACATAATTTGCTAACTGACTATAAAAAATAGTCAGGTAATGGACAATGAATAAGCAGTCAGATAAAAGAACAAACTTTCCTCATGAATCTGGTGGACTGGTGTGTCCACGTATTTTTCCACTGCTTTTTTCACTCCTGCTGATCCAATGGTCAACTGAAAATATTGATTGTTCTGCAAAACATTTTCTTTTCCATAGCATAGGCAGAAGTATGTGGCGCAATATGTGCCACTCTCAAGGTGTACTGAATATAAAACCTTAAGCAACCCGTCAGGTTCTAAAATTTCCTGTTGTCCAGGCTGTCTGCAGTCTTCCAGATTGTTAATAATGTCAATGTAGTGCCTATGAGGTGCAAAACACTGCAGAAATACAAAACATCCAAGCCCTAAATTAAGGCTGAACCAAAGTGCTTCATCCGCATTATGCTTATGCAGCCTGACAGATTCTGAGTGGTGTGTCAAAGACACTCTAAAATTTTAAGTCTGGGGAAATATTTTTGAACTTTTGGGAACTGAGGTGTTTTGGAGATGGTGTTGTGTTTGGTTTTGGTTAGATTTTTTTTAAAAAAAACTTAGTCTCTTGATGAAGTAAATATGACATCTTGTGTTAGGAAAGAGGCTCACTTTCCCCAGTCAGGCAGTGCTGGTGTCAGTCAGAATTTCACAGGGAACCACTTTGGTTCTTTTCCAGATTTAAGAATCCAGAATGGAGGAGATCCTCAAATACTGTTTTTGTGCAACAGATGCAAAAGCCAAATTACTCTTTCTGAGCTATCCAGACATATCAGAGTTCCCATCTTTGAATCACAGCTGGGGTTTCCATGGCCACCTGTGCTGCCATTTCCTTCCCTGTGTGGCTTCACTCCACCATGACCTTCTCCAGAGCCCCTTCAGCTCTTCTCCACCAGTGCCTTCCTACCTCAAGCATTACTGAGACATTTTTGTTCTCAGAAACACAACAAAGAAGCTTCTGTGGCCACTCACTGCCTGTTTGTTCTCTTCTAGATGTGAATGAGTGTGAGACACCTGGTATTTGTGGGCCTGGCACGTGTTACAATACTGTTGGGAACTACACCTGCATCTGCCCTCCTGATTACATGCAAGTCAATGGAGGAAACAACTGCATGGGTATGTGCTGGGCTTTCTTTAAAGCTTTATCTTAGTGCATCGGGCCAGGGAGATCATCTTCCCTAACAGCTGCCTACTGCACTGGCCTGAAGTTTTCTTCTTTTTCACAGATATGAGAAGAAGTCTGTGTTATAGAAATTACTATGCTGACAATCAAACCTGTGATGGTGAGCTGCTCTTCAATATGACCAAGAAAATGTGCTGCTGCTCCTACAACATTGGACGTGCATGGAATAAGCCTTGTGAGCAGTGTCCTATCCCAAGCACAGGTATATTTTTGCATTGCAAAGCTGTCTGAAGGCCTTGGTAGCATCATAATTACTGAGTTTAACACCATTAGAGATGCAATGCCTTTTTCTGCTCTTGTGTGTCTAAAATGAAGGGATTAGTTGCCTCTTTGTCCTGGAGATGATGAGCCCTAGTCATGATGAAGGCATATGTGGGGTGGTTTGTGTCCATGCTGCTGAGTTGTGCTCACCTTGTGCCAGTTTCACTGTCTCAGAGACTTCATGTTCTGTATCAATTAATCCATCTCTTTGCAAGTGCTGGTTGACCCAGTGTTGAGGCACTGACCAAGATTTCATTGGTATTGGTCCAACAAATATGGGGTCTGGTCTGCTCTGCCTCAATTTCTGTTTGCCATGAAGGGCCTCTGTGGCAGCCAGGGGCTTACAGAGATAGCTTGGTGTGCTCTGAGAATGTTGAGCAGCCAAATGTGGGATGTAGGAGTGTCTCTGCTAATTGTATGGGCATACATGACTCTTCCACACTGGGTAAGACTGCAGGACATCCCACTCTGGTTTGAGGTGGTTTGCTTCAAGAGCAACTCCCCAGACACTTGATTAACTTCCAACTTGTAGTTCAGATTTTTAAGAGTCAGATGTGAAATTGTGTGCAAACACTGTAATGCACAGGGATAGGCATAAGCAGAGCAAAATAAGCATGTGATCCCAAACAGATGAGAACCCAAGGGAACTCACATGGTGACTTTGGGAAAGGGGCTGCCTACCTCTGTATGCCCTGCAGGTGCTGAAAGAGTAGGAGAACTTTCCTGGCCTGAGCATGTGATGAATTTTTAACTGTTTATTAATTCCAAATGCTTTAATCACTTCTTTGCTTTCCTGTTGCAGATGAATTCTCCACGCTCTGTGGAAGTCAAAGGCCTGGCTTCTTCATTGACATTTATACAGGATTACCAGTTGGTGAGCTGTAATTTATGTTTTGAACTAAATTCCATGCTACCTTTGCCCAGGGAAGAGGGGAGGTTTGTTTTCCCAGTTGTTTGGTTTTTTTTAATGTGAGGAATAACAATTAAACAGTGTAATGGAGTTCAACCCTCTGTTTAAGTCCAACTTAACAAAAAGTTAAGAAAGTTGCAAACTTTCTGCCTGGCTATTCCTAGCTGGCAGCAGTGATAGTTGCTGCTTGTAATCAAGGCAACAGAGAGCTCCAAAGAAACTGTAATCAGGGCTACATGAACAGGGCACAGATACTGGGGATGAGAGGTCTGGGAGTAAGGCCAACCAGCATTTGGTCTGAGAGGAACTGGGAGTCTTTCCTTCAAACTAAAGCAAGATTTAGCCTGACATTTCACATCAGTCCCCCTGGGTGTTGGTTTGACACAAAAATCCTTTTTTCTGCTCAGCTGGAATATTTCTCCCATATGTTATTGTGTGTTACATTTGAATCGTGAGTAACAAATTGCAAAACAAAAAGAAGGAGAGAAGGAGGAATTTTAGGACAAGGAATTGAGTTAATCCCTAATGGGACTCTCTTTTGTTTTCATTTACACTAAAATGCAAATGAAAAGCAGACAAAGTACCCTGCAACAAACAGAGATGGCATATAGGCAGTAATCAGATGCTTTAGCATGAAGCTGTTGCTGTGGTGCAGTGTTTAGCCAGTTAGATGAAAATATTTCTAGTAAAGTGGGGAATTTAATTTTTAAGGAGGTTACAGAAATGCACAGTATTTATTATTTATGAGGTCATTTCTTGGAAGCAAGGTTTCCCCTTCTAGCTGTTAGCATTAGTCCAGAATGTTGCGGAGTCTGCTCAAGCTAATTGGGCCCTTCATGAGCATCAGCAGGGAGTCCTTG
>VYXF01005537.1:0-52501 GCA_013397295.1 Polioptila caerulea | reverse complement strand
TTTGGGGGTGAGCAGGGGTGTTTGGGGGGGAGCAGGGATGAGCAGGGGTGTTTGGGGGTGAGCAGGGATGAGCAGGGGTGTTTGGGGGTGTTTGGGGGTGAGCAGGCTGCCCTGTCTGTGCTGCCATGGCACAGAGCTGTGCAGATCAGGAGCCAATGGAGACAGAAGGGCTGCCTCACAGAGCCCACCAGCACAGCCAGTGCGTGCAGAGCTGGTGCACACACAGCTTCCCACAGCTGTGCACGTCACAGCTCTCCCTGCTGCTTTGGGATGGAGGCTGTAGCACTCAGCCTGCTGCTTTGCTCTGGGGTTACTCACGTCCCTTACACCTGCAGGCGCAGCATCCAGGGAGAGCCCTCTGCAGGGGCAGTGCTCTGTGTACCCTCTAATGTTTGCTTACAGTCCAATGATGTTACTCTCTGATTGGATTAAAGTTCTATATAGTTACTCCAGGTGTTTATTTCAGAAACAGAAATAGTTCTGGTTAAACTCGTATATCAGAGGACTCAAAATTACAGAACTTATGTAGAAAATTAGGGGTTGGATTCAGCAGCAAAACAAAATAAAAAAACACCAAAACAAACAAATCCACATTTTCTGATGGAAACTCCTGTTAGCTGACAATTTCCCACCATACTCTATGACTGTGTACCTCAGTGCATATGTCAGTATTTACTAAAGGCAGAGGCTCTGGAGGGGTCTCTGAACTCTCTCATGTCAGAATACTAAGATGTGTAAGACCCAATAGGCAAGACATATAATTGTAATAGCAGTTGGGTTTTTTCCTGCCAAAATCAGTTACTTAACTGGGGTGTATATAAAGCAAGCCCTGGTTGCCTGGCTTAATCAGTCTAATTGATATCATGTTGGCAGCACTTCAGATGTTACCTGTCATTGGCATTTTCAAAGTGTTACATAAGACCTTGAAAGTATTTTCAGATTAACTGGGCTAAAACAGTGCAAAACTAATTCTGATGAGTGTTTGCATTCAGTCGTGCTCTCCTGTATTAAACCAAAGACAGTTCCATTCTCTGTTTGGCTCTTCCTGACAACTCCAACTGTGGCACTTGGGGAGGTGATGAGGTTCATCAGGGCTGTGGGTGGGAGACATGAGGAAGGACACATCTTCCTCTGTGTTCTTCTCTGTAGCAGAATTTACCTTCAGTACAGAGAAGAGTCAGAACCTGAGAAAGCAGGAAATACCTAAATTTCCACAGTTTGGAATGACTCACTCACGGTTCAGTTGGGAACATTCTGATATTTGCATTGTATGTTTGATAATTATCTTAAAGGGTAAATAAATGCATAAGGCCATACTCTGTTGCTGAAGATTCCGCGAAGTGCTCAATACGAGTAGTAAAAAAAAATTATTCTTGCAGATATTGATGAATGCAGAGAGATTCCTGGAGTGTGTGAAAATGGGATCTGTATAAATATGGTTGGCAGCTTCCGATGCGAGTGTCCTGTGGGTTTCTTCTACAATGACAAGCTCCTGGTCTGCGAAGGTAGAGTGCTCCTCTCATTCAGAGGAATGGTGTTTCACCAGCTGGCAACTCAGACACTGCCAAATCAGAGCCTTGAAGGCATCCTCAATGAGGGGAAAATACTGCTATCAGCGTAATAAGTCTGTGTTAATTTGGACATTTTGAATTATTTTGCACAGAAAATACCACATTTTCTGCCAGACATCTAAGGCCTTGAAGGCACGTGAGTCAGCAGTCATGGGAACAAATGGGATTTTTTTCACATTTGACAGTAAAGCCAAGAAAAAAAGTCTTGAGTCAGATCATGAGCACAATTTTTTAAATTCCAAGATGTTTTTTTCTAATGGAACAAATATTTTTGTAAAAAATATAAACAGATGGGGCTTTTTTTTTCTAGTTTAAACATTCCCTAACATTGTATTAGTCAGTTTAATGAAGAAACTGAACATAGCATATGAGTTGCTGTCATTTTCTGGTGTTATGACTGCTGACAATATGGGTGCTGCAGGCAAGGCATTGAGAGCTTTGAGTAAAAGCTTCTGTGTGCTGCTTCTAGGTGAAAACCAGTTACATTTCTGGGGAGATAAAGTTCTCCTTTTGCAGCACCTGGAGTAAGGAAAAGTGATCAAAATTTTTTTGCCTAAAGCTTTGTGATGGTGTTTACAAAGCTACTAATATCCGTATGCTAAAAAAATACAGTTTTGACGTCTTTTCCACGGCCGGCTTGCTACAAAAATCCAATTCCTCTCTCGTCTTGACAGATATTGATGAGTGCCAGAACGGACCAGTTTGCCAGCAAAACGCAGAGTGTGTGAACACAGCCGGGAGCTACCGCTGTGACTGCAAACCTGGCTACAGGTTCACGTCCACGGGGCGCTGCGCTGGTGAGTGCCTGGCAGGGCTGCGGGCGGGAGGGCGCTTCCAAGGGCCTGGACAAACTCCTCTCCTCCCCAGAAAGTTAGTGTGCCAGGAGACTGTTCATCTGAGCTCCAAGAACGCATCTGTTAAAGTCTTTTAGGACATCCCATAAACACTGAGGTAATTCCAGGCCCATCCCATGGATGTATCACTGGGAGTTAAAAACATAAGTAGGTGTTTGTCTTTCACTTTGTCCCACCAAATGCCAGCATTTTTCTTTAGCCCTTGTCTCGGAAGGGAAGACCATTTGATGCACTACCTTTCTGATTTTCATTATGATTTTCTAGATTTGTTTTGGCAATTTATTTTCCACAAATTGTATTTTTACAATTAATTCTCTGCTTGCTGCTGGAGCCTCTGTTGATAAGGCAGACTTAACTGCTTGCCTGTATGCAGTAACTAACTTGAAAAGCTTATTGATGCATTTCCTAACTTAGATACAGATTTAAACAGGGCCCATAACATTATTTTTAAATTCTCTGTGGGACTGCAGTTTTCTAATCTATTTGCTTTTTCTTATAATATCTTAGTCCAGAGAGGCATTCATGTTATCTTGCTTACTTGAAGAATTGCTGAGATTTTAAAGACTGCAGTGGGCCAAGCTGCTGTGAATATTATATACTATATACATTTGTGAACAAAATAAGAATTACAACGGAAACTGGTAACATTATCCTTGGGTTTTTGCTTCTGAGTACTTAAGTTTTAGGAAGTGCCCTTTTCCCTGCAGTGCAGTTTTTCATTGTTTCATGTGACCCTTGTGGGAAAAGGGTGTAGGGGAAATCAGAACACTACTATGAGAACTAAAACTTTGCTTTGTTAAGCTATGCAGTGGTGCATGTAAATATTCAATATGTTCCTAATGTAATTGTTGTTGTTAAGGGTTCATTACAGGAGTACAGGAAGAGCAAGGGAAGGTTCTGATATGGGTTACAATTCCAAAGATGAATTGGCACAAACAGTAATACTTCCCTGTATTTTGCTCTTATTTTATATTTGATGAAAATAAAGTTACACAATTAGAGTAAAAATAAAAGTGGTTGATAAAGTACATGATCCAGCAAAGGAAGGAAATTCCCAACCACTGCTGGGAGCAGAGAGTGGTAAGCACCTTGCAGCTTTGGATCAGCCATTGCTACTGCACAGAAAACGATCACACCCCGGGAGTTTATGTGCTATTGAGTCAAGCCTGATATATCACAGCCACTAGTACTAGGAGTACTGCATTTATCTAACCTTCAAGACAGCCTTCTTCTGGTGCTCTCTGTCATGGTAAAAGAAATATTTTTTCTTATAAATTAGTTTTTCACATGACTATTCATTTGCCCACAAAGCACCAGAGAGTCATAGTTTTTCTTTGGTCTCTGCTCTCCTGAGCTGTGAAGATTAGGAGTTCTTTCCTTCTGCTTTCCTTCTGCCTCCTTCAGACTGTAATTAGCAGTGCTATCAGCAGTAGCATTGGGAAACTTGGTCCTCAGTGCACACCCATCCAGAGTTACTCACTGCCCCACGGGATGTACAGAGATCCTGGGAATGGGACTAACAGGATCATCCATGTGCTGATTGTCCCTCTGCCAAGTACAGTGCAGAAGAGAGGCAGGAAAATGAATTGTAATACATGAAGTTCTTCACAATTAGGAACAACTTGATTTTTACTTTTGCAACAAGCTGGGGATGGTTTGCTGAGAAACTGCATCTGCTTGGCTCAGATTGCATATAAAAGAAAATTACTGAGCACTAAAGCCTAATCAATTTTAATAGGAGCTTATGGCAGCACCTCAGTTCTCATATTTTGGAGCTGCAGCACAGGAAGGAAGGAAGCATATTGAATCAAACCAGCTCTTGGTGGTGATGAGGTCAACAGAAACACCTCATTTGATGTTTCTGATTTCTCATGGAAAAAAACTATGCCAGCGAGCAAACATTTTGTTTGTTAACATTTTATTTCATTTACTATTGATAGAATTGGGGGTTCTGCCTGAAAGCATTTCTAACTAGAGCAGCAGGAAGCAGTTGGCTGTTGAACAAGTATAAAAGATGCCTTGCTGTTATAAGGCAGCAACACATGTTGTCAGGACAGCTCTCCTCCTTCTCTCAGAATTATACAAAAAATCCCCTGACTCCATATAGCAGTGACTGTTCTTGCTGTTTGAGCTCTGTCCAGTTTATAGGATCATCATATTTCATGGATGCTGCAACATTATGTGTGCCTGTTTTCTCTCTGCATTATGAGTCAATAAATCCAGTGCCTTTTATCCCTCTCTAAGCCTAGTGAGAAAAGTATGGTGCTCATCCCCCTTTCTGTTCTGCTGATTTCCGTGAGTTGATTATGCAATTTGTGCTACAATCAGTGTGGCTAAATGCAAGTAGCTGCTTTCAGGAGAAGAATGCAAACTGTGATTCATATGCCTCTTTCATATCTCCTGCAGTCAATATAGAGCCCTCAGACTCAGACCCTTTCCAATCTTGTGTCATTAATTTTGCTTTTCAAAGCCATGGTGATACGCTTTCCCTCCAGCAAGAATTCGAGTTTGCTAAATATCATTTTTATGCTAAGTTTTTTTTAAGGTCCACAAATACTGGAAGAGACAATTTACATGCAAATAAGCCCATTTTCTGGGATTTATTTGGTAATGTTTTTGTCATTAATAAATTAAAAATACTATTTTAAGTAAGGCCGTGCACTGGATACTATCTTGGTTGCTGCTAATGTGTCTTTCCAGCCTTGTAGTTTTGAAGCCTTAACTTTCACTGCACCTCTTTGTTTTCAGATCGGAATGAATGTCAAGAAATTCCCAATATCTGCAGCCATGGGCAGTGTATTGACACAGTTGGAAGCTTCTACTGCATTTGTCACAATGGATTCAAAACCAATGATGACAGGACAATGTGTATAGGCAAGTATATCAGATTAAACTGAACTTAAACTCCCATAAAATTAGTCACTAAGTCTTTCCTCTCTGTAATAAGGAGTTGCATTGCAATATCTGAGATTGTGAGCCATTTACCACCAGACAAAGGTGCAAAACTGGCCATTAGAGATGATAAAGAGCTGATACTGAATGAAAACCATCTCATTAAAGTAGAGTGAACCTTTAAAATTACATATCCTGACTAATGAACTGCTAATGCTTTCATTATTGAAGAAAATATTTCATTCTTCTTAGAATTTTATGGAGCATCTTGTCTCATTTATTCCTTTAGGCCAGAAATTTAATAGATTAATATTTCAATGCAGCAGTTGTATATGGCCTACGTGTTAATAGAGTGAATGAAGGGTAGATTTCTTGTCAGAAAAAACCCCAACTTTTTCAGAAACAGTCATCTTCATTAACAAGGGAATTTTGTATTTAACCCATTCACGGCTGTCAGTTGTGTGTTGTATGAACAAACTGAGATTTCAGAATGCTTGCAATTAAGGACAGCTTACACTTAGTATATCACTTACTTTGGGAAAGGTAATATAGGAGCCACAGCGAAGTAAATGACCTTAATATCAGGTGTGTAAAATCTTCTTTTTGGGAGACAGGACAATCTTTTTGCCTTCTATTCAGTCTGCTGGCAGCAGATTATTTCTCTCCTGTTCCTTTGCAGACATTAACGAGTGCGAGAGAGACGCCTGCGGCAACGGGACCTGCAGGAACACCATTGGCTCCTTCAACTGCCGCTGCAACCCGGGCTTCATCCTCTCACACAACAACGACTGCATAGGTGAGCAGTGCTGAGCCCAGGCACGTGCTCCTCAGACTTCCTGCCTCTAATAGAAGTACCATAAGTACCACCTTCTCTTTTGCATGATCTGCGTGATTAAAGACAAAGCCCTATTTTGTCAGTCTCAAAAGGCCTCTTTGATTATGCACTGCTCACTTTTCTAGAGCCACTTGAATGTTGGCACAAGATACAGGAACATTTGGGTTTTACTCCTGCCCTCACAATTTTATATTATAGTAATTTCCTCTTACTTGCTTTTGAAATGGGATTGTGTTATCAGTTACTCTGTTGGTATGGTGGAAGCAGAAATCTCACCCAGTTTCCATTGTTGCTGATGTTTCTGACATCTTTCAATGTTATTTTTCTTAGACGTGGATGAGTGTGCAAGTGGAAATGGAATGCTCTGCAGAAATGGTCAGTGTGTGAACACCATTGGGTCCTTCCAGTGTCTCTGCAATGATGGCTATGAGGTGGCTCTGGATGGAAGGACTTGTGTTGGTGAGTTCATTCTTTTAGGCTTGAAAAAAAGTGCAGCAAACCTTGAGAAGATATACTTAGTGAAACAGTAGGGTCAGGGAGAACTGTCACACTGCCATCATCGTACCTAGCAGAAGGAAACAATGACGAGAGGACAAGAAGATGATGCCTCTCACTCCTGAAAAGTTACACCTTCAGTTTGATGGAATCAAAATAAAAGTGGCCTCAGTCAGAGATTTATTGAGATAACAGCAATAACCTCAAATAAATTGTCTTTCTTCTAGATATCAATGAGTGTGCACTGGAGCCTGGAAAATGCTCACCAGGCACATGTCAGAACTTGGATGGCTCATTCAGATGTATCTGTCCTCCTGGATACATCCTGCAGAATGACAAATGTGAAGGTATGTGCAGAACAATCCTTCTGTCTCTTTCTTAGCTGCTCACAACTGTTAACCTATTTCTTTTACATTTAAATGTGACTAATGTTTAGTCTTTGGTGGCAGTCTGCAGTTCTGAACTGTAGCCACTAGTAAATCTCTCACTTCCTAGAAAAGGTCTCGCCAACATTTGTTTGAACCAGAACTACTTGCTCTGAACCCTAGAAAAATATAATCCCAGGCTATTTCCTTGGTGATACATTGCTGAAGCTTGCCCACTGCCTGGGGATTTGAAAACTAACTGTGGATTTTGCACTTGGACAACTTCTCCCTCTTTCTGGCTTTTTTTTGGGGGGGGGCTTTTTTGTTTGTCAAATATGATAGATATCAGTGATGATGTAAAGTTGCCCTTTATGTAGTACAGCTGCCAGTGTAAATATTATTATTTCTCATCTCTTTAATTACTTTTCTTACAGACATTGATGAGTGTGTGGAACAGCCAGAAATTTGTGCCCTGGGCACATGCAGCAACACTCCAGGCAGTTTCAAATGTCTGTGTCCAGAAGGCTTTGTATTGTCTTCCACAGGAAGGCGATGCCAAGGTAAGTTCATTCCTATTTTCTGGCATTTCAAAATTTGTTTGCTGTTTCATAAAAGCCTTTTTAGTGAGCTGTTTCTAATGCAGCAAGAAGGCTCTGGACTCAAACAGTGTTTTTCACAGGGAAAACATGATAATTCTGTAGCTGGGGCCAGGTTCTGTCTTGCTCTAACATCTGTTTTTCATTAAACAGAACACTGCAATAAAAGGGGTGAAGTTAATGTTAAATGCACCAGATTAAGCAAAGAAATTGTTAAAGAAAGAAATCCTTTCTTGCACCTCTGGAAGAAATGTTGGGGCTACCTGGACTCTGTAGACAGCAACAAGGCACAGAGATGGAGCATGAATACAGGCAGGAGACTAAAGGCAGCATTTCCAGTTTTAAGGCTCTCCTTAGCACTTACCATATTCACCATAACACTTGTTATGTGCTGATCCTCTCTGCAAACATGTGGGGGGAAAAAAAGATTGTTGAAAAATATTTGCAAGCAATGTTGTGTGGACAATAAGCACCCATCTGCTTAGGGAAATCTGAAGTGTGTTTTGGCTTCCAGATTGCTGCATACACAGTTCAGAGCCTAAACATGGGCACTAACAGCTGAGCTGCTAAAAGCCAAATATCTACTAGTTAAAAGCCACAGGTTAGTTTATTTTGTGCACAAAGAACAAGCACAACAAATGAGGGAGTGAATTACTTTAAAGGCTTTGGGAATGATGAAATAGATACAGCATTAAATGTCCTATACGCTGTGCACAGTGGGAACCACTGATGAGTAAGACCTTTATAAGGACCTCTGTAGTTTTGTTTGGCACAGAGCAGTGATGCTTGTTGACACCATAGCGAGTTCTTCACTTCACAGTGGGCTAAATGAAATTGTGGTTTTGCTAAAAATGAATCCAACCTGCAGTAAACATTCATCCAAGTCTTCAAACCACCATGCTGTTTGGCACAGTTACTTCACTCAACATCAAGAAAGCATGTTTTAGCTATGTTTATGTAGCTTGTATAAATGAAGTTTCGTCAATCTGAAGAAAGAAAGGCTTTCTTTTCTTCAGGTAAGAAGAAAAAAAAAATCACAAAAACCCACCAAGAAACAAAATTCTGAAAAAGAATGCAGCCCAATCTTCTACTTTTTTAACATAGGCCACTGTTCCACACAATGTCAGAGGAAAATGCACACTTGTGTATGAACTTCAAAGGAGCTTCTCTCCATGCCCTAAAGAGGACTGCTCTTTTTTCAAGCATCTCAGGCCAAACAAAGTTTTGTTTAAAACTTCCCATTACCTAGGACTTTGTTGAAACCTGGACGTTGCCCAGCATTGATGCTGCAGCCGGAAAACTGGATGAGCAGCTGCTTCCCTAACTGCCCTGCTGCTGTCCCCCTGCCAGCACAGAGAGCTGCCAGCTCCCTGCCTGCTGGATGCTTGTGGTCTGTGATCTCAGCTCTGTCCAGCATCCTGGTTACCCAGCTTCAGGGAATAAAATGTAGTGCCAGTGCCACAGGGAGAGTTTGCTTTGTTTGTGTGTACCTCCGGAAGAATGAGGAAGGAAAGGGCTTTTGAAAAATGCCTCTCATTTTAGCACTACACAATATTGTCATTGCAAGTTGATGAAAATCTCTTGATTTGAGTGATTCTTACTAGTAATAGAATATAAATTCATGAGGTAATATTCAATTTTTTCAAAGAGGAGTGAGGCTAAGAGGATGGTACAGCCCTTCCATTCCTGCTGGACCAAAGACAAAAACCCTTGCTTTTCCGTGATTGAAGTAGGAAACTGTCCCATATCTTTTCTTTACTGAGGTAGGGAGCTTCCCTCCTTACTCAAATCTTCCATGGTCAGAGACAATGATGGTCCCTATTAACAGAACTAGATGGAAATTGGGTCCTGTGGTGGTGGGTTTCCTGTAATTTTGCAGTTAACACCTCTAAGTGATACCCTAACTGCTCATAACAAGTTTTTTTTCTCTATGCAGATCTGAGAGTGAGCTACTGCTTTACCAAGTTTGAAGATGGAAAGTGTTCTGTGCCGAAGTCCCGAAACCACTCCAAACAAGAGTGTTGCTGTGCCTTAAAGGGGCAGGGATGGGGAGATCCCTGTGAGCTCTGCCCAGAGGAAGCAGATGGTGAGTTATTGACAAGCTAACCATACCGCCTCTCTGAACTGAAAGGAGATTGGGATTCTTATTAGAAGGAATTTTGAAAAATAATTTTCTAAAGGTGTTTAGCACTAGTAATTGTCATAGGTCTCTGTAAAGTAGATGCCATTGCAGTCTAAAAAACCACTGGATAGTCAGAGATCAAACATACTCCTTCTTTGCTTAGAGATTTGTTACAGTGTTTAGGTGCTGGTGGAGGTATCACATACAGAAAGTGGAAAGCAGCAAGTAGGCTCCTAGTATCAATTCCTGCAAGACAAAAATTTGAATTCTTCTAACTGTAAATAGGAATAGGAATAGGTGCCATAAACATGAAATCTAATTAGAATGAAACCCCAAACTGTTAAACTAGATCTACCTCTGAATTTTGTTATAAAGAAAATGTAAATTTGCAATCTTATCAACGTGAATGACTTGCAAAAATAGCAGGGGATAACAAAATGCAGGTCTTCAGGAAGGAAAGCCTGCCTGGACCATTGCTAAAGAAACACTTTCCTTTGTTAGTATCCTTTTAAGGACTAAGCAACTCAACAGGCCCCTGTAGCATCGTGGTGCAATTTGCTGAACGGACTTTAATTCGTGCTGACAAATGCGGTTAACAGCATTACTGGTTTCAGCAATTCATGATTGCAGTTCATTTCATTCATTAGTCATGTAGATGTTTTGCAGAAAATCCTCACAAAAGCCGAGGTTAGAAAAGAGAATTAGAAGTGCCAGTTGCAATATTCCTCCTAGGCCTATTGCCTGTGCATGTTTCATTCCATTGACATGCACCATGTGAACCAACATCAGCTGAAAAGCTCCGCTTATGTTGCAGCATTTCCTTGAAGTGTCAGCACACGTATTTTTCACAGTCCAAACTCTCCCAAAGGCCCTTTTCATCATCTTTTGAAAAAAGAAATAGCTTTAAGATAGCTGAGTCTGGATTAAATTACGCCTTCTTCAGAAAATGTAGGAAATTTTACTTTTACAACAGAAAAACATGAAGTCACTACTCCTGAAACTTCTAAAATAGAAATGCTGCATTCGTTTGTTTCTTAAGGAAGTTAAATACTGCTAATTATTCTTGGGATTTTATACATATACATACAAGAGATCAGATGAAATGTAAAGCAAACATACAGTTTTTGCATGGATATAAAATGATTTGTTTATACATTTACATGCTTTTTTTCTGGACCTGAAGATGAGGATGAACTCTGATAGTAGTGGTTACATGTAGTTTGTGCAGAATGCTGATTGTCAAGATAGAATTTAACATACAGTTTGATTCTTATGGGTTTTTTTCAGAGGCATTCAGACAGATTTGTCCATTTGGAATTGGCATCCTTGTTGGACCTGGTGATGCAAGGCTGGGTAAGTGCCTGAACTGCATGGTGCCACTTTTGCATCAGTGTCCCTTTTCCACCCACAAACCACTCTCCATTTCAATTGAGAATAACACCTCTGCAACTATTTCCCAAAGCCATGAATTGTGGAAACTTCTCTATGCCTTTTATTTTCCCCTATTTTTCATACAGATTTCAAATTCCAGCTTGAATATCTCAAATACCAGAAATTAAACTTTTAGAGCTAGAAAACTTATGTAGGATCTAGAGAATGGATCTAATGTCATGTAGCATTTTCTTGTACAATATGTGTAGCCTGTTTACAGTAAATGGTTTTAATCCTCCAGAAGTGCAAACCACAGTTTCCCAGATCCCTTCAGTACATTCTGTTCTCTCCCAAGACAAACAGCACTTCAGCCTTTTTGGCAAAAGTTAGCATTTAAGGAGCACTGGATGACTACTGCTTTTCATATCTGCTGCTCTCCCTGTAGCCCCAGTCAGAGGTTTATATCTGACTTTAGAATCAGTTTCTTTTCTGCATTTGGAGAGCTGGCCTGCAAACAAATTCTGTGCCCTAACCCTAATCTGTCAGAATTGAAATATTAGTATTTTTTTGTGATCTCAGAAATATTTTTTGCTGAAACACTTGTTCTTTGAGAGAAGTCTAAAAGCACGTGAAGCCAGTTGCACTTACTGTGTTGTTTGTATTTCTGGTTAAGATGTGGATGAGTGCCTTGATCCTGATAACTGTAAATTTGGGCAGTGTATCAACACAGATGGGTCTTTCCGCTGTGAATGTCCGTATGGTTACATCCTACAAGGAGCAGAATGTGTGGGTAAGTATGGCTGTTCAGCTTCCATTGTAAAAATTCTCCTGAGTTGCTAAATATGGCATTAAGGAGCAGTGGGGTTGTTTTATTCTAACATTGTGGAATCTTCATCCCTGCTAGTGCTTAAAACTTGCCAGACAGAGCCTGAGCAATCGGGTCCAAGTTGGCCCTGCTCTGGCTGAGTGTTTGACCCAGATAACCTCTAGCAATCCCAAATTATTCTAGGAGTCTGTGGCTCTGATTCAGTACTTTAAGTGAGTTCTTGCACTTTCTATTTTTCTGGTTTTACATCAACAACATAGGTTTTTTATCATTTTGATTGAACATAACCATGTATTCTTGCATTGATCTAAATACTTGCAGATACTGATGAATGTGCTGTTGGAAACCCATGTGGAAATGGAACTTGCAGGAATGTGATAGGAGGCTTTGAATGCACCTGCGTAGAAGGATTTGAGCCTGGGCCAATGATGACCTGTGAAGGTGAGATTCCCCTGTGCTACAGACTGTTGTTGTAATTGTGTTCTCTGATTTTGAAAACAGCTGAGGGGAGTAAAGCGGCTTTAAAAATAAAATATAGACATTTGGAACAACACCTCTTTATCTGAAATGGGAAAATGGGCTCCTCCTTCCTATATCCACCTTGAGCTGTAGTATGTTTTTCTGACTGGAGCTGAGGTGGACAGACTTTCAGGTGATATCTACTGCCCAGAGAGAAGCATGTTGGGGTGCAGTCTCTTCAGAACAGTTTCCAGGAGTGCTGCTTACTGTGTGTATGGTTTTTGCTTCCCTCCTTGAGTGAAGAGACTCACTGTGGATGATGAAGATAGGAAATGGGCTGCTTGAGTGAGTTAGGGAAGAAGCAGGGAACAAATGAGAAAATACAAATACAGTACTCAACCATTACCATGGTGCCCCTAGGATGAATATTTTTTGTGCTTTGGTGTCTCATTTCAAAAATTAGTATTTGAAAATGCATGAAGAGAAGTGAGGAAGATCAGAGGTATAGAAGGGACACTCAGAAGATAAATTAGAATTTTTCAGTGTGGAAAATGTGGTTGAAGAGATATATGATTTTAGAAAGCCACAAGTGATAAAAGTACCAAAAATAGAGGGACCACGTAAGACAAACCAAAGCAAACATTATTATATGCATGGTACTTATTTAAGCTGTGGAACCCTCTGCTGCAGAATATTAGCGAGGCCACAAGTATAAATTGACCTAGAAAGAGATTATACAAATTTGTGTGGGAATCCATCAGTGGAAATTAAGCTTGATAGTTTGGTTGTAGTTTTTGGCTGTGGAAGTCCTTAAACTGAGAGGCTGTATCAGGGGAAAGATCTCTGCATACATGGTAAGAGGTTTTTAATATTCATCACCTTCTGTTACAACCAGGGAGAGGAGAATGTCCTAGGACGTTCTGACACTGTCCTCTGACTTGACACAGCTGTTCCTAAATTATCTGCCACAATCTAGTTCTTTGCAAACCCATGCAAAAGAATTCTTCTATTTTTGCATCAGATTGCATTATTTTTTTATACATAGAGCTTCATTCACTCCCCTGTGGAATTTGGGTAAAAGCTCAGATTGCAGAGGAGGAGCTAGTAGAGTGGATAAACATCACTGTATAGCAGTAATTACTCAAGGAGTCCAGGCCACATATAAATGCACTTCGAAATAATGTTTCTAGTAGGGATGTTGTTTTATGGAATTCAGCTTATGAAGAAGCTGAATTAGTGCATGTAGAATTTAAATAACTAATTAAAAAAACTGAATCTAGGTGTGGAAAAGATACAGTTTTAACTGAGCAAGTATTTTGGCAGCATGGATCTGGAAATTATTTCCATTGGCTGCTTGCTGTTGAACTTATTGAAATTTCAGGTAGCTGTGCAAACATCCTGGCGTGTCTGCTGCCTGCTTCTCCACAGAAATCCACAGAGAGTAGAACCAAGGGTCCCCAGCTATTAAAACCTAGTGCTCAGTAAACTGGGATCTGTGGTACTGCCTGTACCCTAAACCTGTGCACTCCAGTGTGCTGAGTTTTACACCAATGTCTCCCTTCCCCCGTGGTGTTTGTTACCCCAATCCAGATGTCAACGAGTGCATTCAGAACCCTCTGCTCTGCGCTTTCCGCTGCGTGAACACTTTTGGATCCTACGAGTGCAAGTGCCCCGGGGGGTACGTTCTGCGGGAGGACCGGAGAATGTGCAGAGGTAAAGCTCCTACCAGACTCTCTCAGCTAGGAGATAATGATTTCAGTTCCTGCAGGGGCAGGGCTCTGACTCACTGCACTATTGGGCCAGAGTTTTAATCCCAGGAAGTAACTGAGTCAGAAAGAATTTGGGATGAAATTCTATGGTTTGCATTATGCACTTGATTGTACTCGGCCTGTCCTGCCAGTGAATTTATACATCTGCCTAAAGTGAGGTCATATCAGATGATGTGGTTTTGTCTTGCCCTAAAAATGGGCATTTGGGAGAAATCAATTTGCTCAAGGCTAGTGTATTTTATGGCTGGTTTAGAACAATAAATGTATGTGTAGGGTTTGATTATGATTGAGAGTCCAAAGTCAGAATTTACAGGATCGTGTCTCTATATAATCAAGTCTAAACCTTGTGTTTTAGATCAGAATGAGTGTGAAGAAGGAATTCATGACTGTGACTCAAAACAGATGGAATGCAAAAACCTAATTGGCACCTATATGTGTATCTGTGGGCCTGGTTATCAGCGCAGACCAGACGGGGAAGGCTGTATTGGTAAGTGACACTGAGGTGTCAAAGCTCTTGAAATACACAGTTCCTCAGCAGGGCTAAAAATTTGGGATTTAACTAGGTGTTAAGAAACTCAGGGGCAGAATTGCACAGCTACTCATGTAATGGATCTATTGGTGCTGCACACACTTGGTTTTGCTGTTTAGGTGTACACATCTGTGGGCAATAAGTAGGAAATCTGGGTGTGGGTGTCTTTACAATCACTTGGTACTGCTGCTGCTGAATGCTCTGAGGGAAGAAGGTGAGGATTTGGGTTGTTTGCTATAGGCTTGTTTTTCTCTGCTAGCATGAATGAAAGTAGATCTGAGATTTTTTTTAGACCTTGGATGGCATTCAGAAGTGCAGCTGTAGCTATGAAATATTTTGAAAACCAGTGAGGAATGTACTGCAGAGATATATAATGATTGTGAGCTAGATGGCCATCTTTCCTCTGAAAATTGAATAAAAAAACCTTTAAAATATAAGAAAAAGTAAAAAAATTAAGTTTAATCAGGCAGAATGCACAGCATAAGAGTTCCATACCAACCTCTTATCTACATTAATCAAATAATGGACTTGATTTTTGTCATAAATTTTCAAAAATGCAGATGAGAATGAATGTCAGACCAAACCTGGGCTCTGTGAGAACGGCCGTTGTGTGAACACCGTGGGGAGTTACAGGTGTGAGTGCAACGAGGGATTCACGGTCAGCGACACCCAGGACGAGTGCCTTGGTAAGCCCCAGTTCACACCTGAATGAGCTGCCACTTGCAGAGCAGCAGTGAGGGCTGAAATTAAACTTAGAAAGGTATGGTGAGAAAACACACTCTTGAATTTACATGCCTTTGGGAAGGGGCCCTAGCATGTAGGTGTCCCCTTGCAAGGTCCTTCTTCCCATGCTCACCATATCCCTGCCTCAGTCAGTCCAGCTGGGGTGACTTGCTGTGAAAGCTGACTGTTCCATGGTTTCAGTCAGCCAGGAGCTGCTCTGGTATTTCATTGGGCCTGATTTTCAGCCAGTTCTTTTTCTCTTGGTTCAAACAGAAACAAACTTTTTAATAAGCATACTGTAACTTCTTGTCTTCCACCTTGTACTAAAGTTCTGGTCTTTGTTTCCCTTAGATGTCATTCTCTCGTTCTTACTGCTGGTCTTTCACTCTCAGTTCCACAGTCTCAGGGTGAAGTATGCCCTTTCTCTTATATTTCTGACTAAATTCTCAGTATCTCATGACCCTCTGGAATTCACCATTAGGATCCTCTGTGATGCACAATTTGTCTTCCAGACAACAGGGAGGGCTACTGCTTCACTGAAGTCTTACAAAGTATGTGCCAAATCGGGTCGAGCAACAGGAACGCTGTCACCAAGTCTGAATGCTGCTGTGACGGTGGCCGAGGCTGGGGGCAGAACTGTGAGGTCTGTCCCTTCCCAGGCACTGTGGCCTTCAAGAAGCTTTGCCCTCATGGCCGAGGATACACATCCAGTGGAGCAGGTATTTTTCATTAAATGATCTCTCAGACAATGCCAAATTAAGTGATAAATTATAAACTCTCTTTTTGCATGTTTGAACACTGTAAGGTCCTAAATGTTTTGTATATCAGCTGAAATTTTCTGAGATTTTTCGTGTTGATGGAGTACAGTCCTTTGGGAGGAAGGTGCACAGCCAAAGGCCCTGGATGAGAAGGCATGCATCCCATCTTGGCAGATAGTTGCTTTATGTCCTGGTTGACTGACATGCACTCAGATGGGAATTTGCACCCTCACATTTGAGTGTGTTGCAGGCACACGTTGAGAGCTGTTTGTGTACATGAAGGCAAAGTGATGTTTGATTTGTGGAGGCTGATACAGGATCGAACCCAGTTGTTCCCTTCCATTTACAGCTTGTTCATTGCATAAGAAAGATTAATGTGCCATTCTGTATTTTTCCGCTTACAATTTCTCCTTAAATCTGTGAAATGTTTCACTATTTTATATAATTATTTTATGTAAGGCATGGGTTTCTCTGTGTCAGGTCACAAGAATCTCTTGAAGCTGTACAAAATCAGTTTTGTTCCATTGAGAACTAACTCTTGTTCAATTGCAGATATTGATGAGTGCAAGGTTATTCATGACGTCTGCCGCAATGGGGAGTGCATCAATGAGAGGGGATCTTACCATTGTCTTTGCAATCTGGGCTATACTACAGATGTCACTGGCACTCTTTGCATTGGTAGGTTTTCTATTGTGATTTTTGCATATAAAGTTTATTACTAAGAGAGGACTTGAAGAAGAAAACAAAAAGATTTTGAAAAATGAGAAAATAAAATGTTACTTGTTAGTGCTTTGGGGATTTGTATTTCCTTCTGATCTATCCTGAACATTTTATAAAACATTATCACACATCCTGATTACCAGCACTGAGGTATCTGGTTTTGCTTCTTATAGATCTGAATGAATGCAATGAGTCTCCAAAACCTTGCAATTTCATCTGCAAAAACACGGAGGGGAGCTACCAGTGTTCATGTCCAAAAGGATACATCCTGCAAGAAGATGGGAGAAGCTGCAAAGGTAAAAATCAAGAAAAGAATTTACTGCAGAAACTGTGTTTCACAGGCAAAAATAATTGTAAGGATATTTAAATGATACAAATCTGTCTCCTTGATTCATGTGAATATTTCCACTAAAGACAGTGGAAGTGGTCTGCACAGAATGGAACTGGTATTTCAGTTAATTCCTTGTTAATCTGGATTAACAACAGATCAACAGGAATTTTTGCAGGTTGATGGCAGGTGATCTTAAAAGATTTTATAGTTAATAATAATAGAATTGTTCTTATTTTGGTAAGCCTGTTGGTTTAAGCCATATTATCCAATGATAAATGAATCTTACTGGATATAAAGATGACTGTGGTTTACAGTGCATTGCCCAGCATCAGCAGAATTTTTACCTACTGCTTTTGCAGCATGCTGGATAAGGCACAGCAGTGCAGGAGAGATTTTTGAATATTCATTACAATTCCATACATTTATATGTCTTGGTAACTAAGATTTGACTAAAACCACACTAGTTAGAGCAGCAGTTCCAAATTTGGCATGGAGAGTGACAGAGTACTCTGTTGTTAGCATTTCAATATTTCTTTCAGAGTAATAGTGTGCTTCAGTGCAAGGCCATTTTCCAGTCTGCCAGGTCTCAATAAATGGCTGAGCAGACATTTATTATGTCACAGCAACTTTGAGACAGATGAGGCTGGTGTGTGCAATTCAGTGTTAGCATGGACACTGTGCAGCTCCAAAGTCCCATTCATTAAATGTGGGCCTTCATGTAAGATGAACTGGAAACCAACATGGAAAGTGAGATGTAAATTCAAAAGGCTTTATTTACTGTTACTTATTTGTAACCACTTATTTCTGAGTCCAGGGAACATCAGTGAAAGATGTTTTTTTGGTTTTTTTTTAGATCTAGATGAATGTGCAACAAAGCAGCACAACTGCCAGTTCCTTTGTGTCAACACTATTGGGGGATTCACGTGCAAATGTCCTCCTGGATTCACTCAGCACCATACAGCCTGCATTGGTAGGTGACGTGAGAAGGTAGACACAGATTTGGGATTTATTATTGACCCTTACTCCAGAAGCAAAGTAGCTAGGAGGTAAAATCATCTTTCTGAGGAGCCAAATGGAAACATAGGCCAGAAACATTAGGACCATTCTGTTCTTAATCCCACCAGAGATAAAAAGAGGCCCCTTCTTCCTACCTTCCCTTGCTTTCCTAATCCATCTTTGAATTTTGTACTTGCAAGAACTAGCCAGTAAAAACATCACTGTAATTCTTGCCTTACACTTTCTTAGGCATTGAGCAAAACAATAGTTCTATTTCTCTTGTTGTAGCTCATAGAGATCATGTCAAGGCTTCTTGAAACAGCTGTGAAATATACATTTCTGCAGTTGTCCTTTGAACACAGCTCCACTGGGTACATGTAAATGTTAAGCTAAACTGCTTCCCCTTGCAAAACACACTTTCTGCTCTGCAAGCTGGATCCTCTTTCTGTGTCAGTATGATGATCCTGTCGTGTTGGTGTGAATTTGGAGGTGTTTGGAAACCAAAACATCAAACTCCGTATTCTTGGTGAAGAAAAGGAAGTTTCCCTTCCTTTTACTTTTATGTTTCCAAATTCAAAAGAAGGCAGTGTAAACTGTCCTGTAATGCAAAGTGAGAACCTGGGCGGGCAGTGGGACACCTGTGTTGCTGATGTGCCTTTGCCTCCTGCCACAACCCTTCCATCATTAGCACGGCCAAAACATCGGCTTTGAAATGACAGCTACAGACTAACACTGAGCTTTGGTTTCCCTCAGACAACAACGAGTGTGCTACCGAGATCAATCTCTGTGGGGCAAAGGGCATTTGCCAGAACACACCGGGAAGTTTTGTTTGTGAGTGTCAACGTGGCTTCTCACTTGATCAAACTGGGCAGAGCTGTGAAGGTGGGTACAGCACAGTGCATTTCACTTCCTTAATCTTCTTTTAGCCGTACTGTCACCCAGGAAGGACCTGTGGAGTAGGCACCAAAATCTACAGAAGCAAGTGTGTGTAGGTGGAAGCAAGGGGAGAGTACAGAAATCAAGCAACAAGGCAGTATTTCACTCTATGGGCCAGAGAAAATGGATATATTGGGGGATTCTAAAGAGCTGGGCAGATATTTTCTGAGGAGACGTAGCCTGGAATGTTTTAGTTTAAGTATTGTAAGTTCAGTGAATCTCTTCTGAATCCTGCATGGATTTCTGAGGGATTCACCAAGGACAGGAAGTGGAAGTCTTGCATCTCCAAGGTGACCTGCTAAAGAGAGAGTTCAAGGGCTGTAGACGTTTTCCTCTGGGTCCTTAGAGCCTTCTCTTGGGTTGTTTTGAAAAAGAGTTATCCTGGGACTTTTGGGTTGGATGCCTGTATAAAAGCAAGGGTCTGTCTGCTGTGGAGCTGGAACAGCATTAGGGATCCCATACACAAATGGCTTTCTGCTTTCTGCTCCAAAGCAGAATGCAAAAACTGAAGATTTTTGCTGAATGTGAGAGCTTTCCTTGGTTTTCAGCCCTATATTACTTACTGTGGAGCCACAAATCCAAACTTGAAAGGCCCAAAGTGGTCAGGTTTTTGGAAGATCCTGAAATATACCTATATATATATGATAAATGAATATATATGATTATTTGCAACGTGTTTTCCAAATACAGCATGATTTGAGCTTCTCTCCCAAAACTCAGAGTGTGTTTCACCCTTTTAGATGTTGATGAATGTGATGGCAACCACCGGTGTCAGCATGGCTGCCAAAATATAATTGGAGGATACAGGTGCAGCTGCCCACAAGGATATCTCCAGCATTACCAGTGGAACCAATGTGTTGGCAAGTCACTTTTTTTTGTAAATTCATACATTAAAATGCATGTTACTTTTTTTAGCAGCAAGAAGTGAAGGGCAATGGTGCAGTTTGCCATACTTTCTTTTTCTGATTATAATTTGCTAAGTTCAGCAGAGTTTCATTGCAAATGTGGTCTCCTGTGAAGGCAGAGTGGGTATGAAGCACACAGTAGCCCATGTCCTGGTTCAAGAAGTGTTTGAGCACAAAGCTCTCCTTGAGGGTGCTAGAGGTTATAGTGACTTTGAGGAAACTCGTGTTACTCATGTATTTTGTGGTCTGAGCAAAGGAAATCTTACTCAGCCCTGCAATGGTCTGTGCTTGGACAAAGGTCCTGTTCTGTCTAAGAGTGGATGGTGGATTGAGCCTGGCACTCTCAGAACCACAGCTTTGGGTTGTTAAATCATAAAATTCAACTCCTGGCCCCAAGCATCTCAAATTCCATTAAAATCCTACTTGATCTGTGCTTTTGTCAGTCTTGCAACACTATAGGAAGGCTGCTGTGTTTAAGCCCCTCCTCTGTACAGAATTAATAATTTCTCATATTTGAGCAAACCTGCAGCTGTCTGTCTAAAGGTGCTTCCTTGAAGCTTTGGGATACAGTTTAGAGTGAGTGCTTACAGAATAATTCTGGTTATAATTAACAAATGCTAGTGCTCGTAAGTTTATGTTAATAAGTAAATCCACTGGTGAATTAAATGCCTCTTTCTTCCCTATCTAAACTTTGTTGCTCTGCCAAGTTGCTGAGCCCTGATAGATGGGACTGCCTGTGCAGCAGTCATGGGAAAAGCCTCTGTTTCAGCAGTGTAGTATGCAGCATATTCAAACAAGAGAAACAGGAATTATTTTTCCTCTAGTGACATTTATGTGTAGTTTTCATCACATTTAATGGACTTCATGCAAGCTAGTCTTGTCTGGATACCCAGAGATGTGTTTGATGACCTCTTTGAGAACAAAGTGCTTTATAACATTTTGTTTGGCTTTCTTTGCTTTCAAAAAGATAAAAATGCCTTGCCTTGTTATCACTGTGGTGCTCCAGGGAGGTCTCTGCTTTTAATTGTGCTTACCAAACCTCCTGACATCATATGCAGTCCTTGCTGTGACGTTTGCTTTGCTCTAGCACTCTCTGCCTGTAACATACAGGAAACAAGGAGGGAACACAAACATATGGGGGTTTTGAATGTTAATTAAATTAGCAGAGTTTAGGCTTAAATTAGAATTTAATCTGCAGGAGGATAAAAAACCCCCAACAAACCAGCACTGTCATGTCTGGCTGCTGGAGGACACTGTGGAATCTGAAAAAGTGCAGCACTGAGTTTTGTGAAACATCTTGGCTCTTTCCAGGTCTTCCTGGGGGAAAATATTTAACTAAGTGTATTTCCAAACCAGGTGTACACTGGTATTCTAGCTTTTGAGGCCATTGACTACTGTTTAGATTTATACAGGGAATACCAGTTTCAAAATGCACTAGCACTGAGTATTTGCTCCACTGAAAAAAAGGTGCCAGCTTTGGCACCAAAAATACTGGTCCACCAGAAAATTCACCAGGGAAAATTCTTCTGAGAGCCACAGCTGGGGTAAGACTCAGCCAGTACTCCACTTTCTTGGACACGGGGCAGTCCAGGCAGAAATCCAAAGCTGCAGGAAAGGTTTGGATCCCTGTGTCCTCATGGCATTTCTCCTTCCTGTTGAAGGACATGGCAGAGCTGTGTGTTACAGAGCACAGGAGAGCAAGGTGCCTGACAGCACAGCTTGTGCAGAGTCTGAGGGTCCTAAAACATTTTTCCCTTTTTCTTCATATTCTTTTTCTTCCAACATGCACCCAAAATATCAGAATTAATCTCACTGGTGTCCCCCTTCTTGCCGCTGTGGAGCGTGCTGAAGTGAGCATATCTGCTCTTGGTGCAGTAACCTCCTGTGGCCCAAGCAAGCATTTAGGATGTTGGTATAGTGGCTGTGAGGTGTGATAAACACTGAAACACCACTGTGAGTTAATGGCAAACCCTTACAGGCTCTGAGAACACAGGATTCAGCCCCAGGTTTTAATACCTTGTGGTCTCCAGATGTTCACATTGTACTGTCTGTAACTGTATATTCTTAAGATATTTATCTGTCTCTCCTGGGTGTACCACAGGGGAAGAATCCATGTGCTAGGTTTTTCCGTGACAATTCCTTCATATTCCTTGGCAATCCCAACTCTGCAAACAGTTTGTGTCTTTTTTAGCCTGTTTAATGAATCGTTCAGGGATTTTTTTTATGTTGCTGCAACACATTTAGATAATCACTGAAGAATGCTTTGGTTCCTCCCATGTCTTGTGCTGTCTGTGACTGCATCCCCTGCCCAGGCACTTCCACAGTACACCACATCGTGAATCAGGCTGCAAGAAGCAAAGACATTGCTTTTAAACAAAGAACAAAGAACCACACTGTTTGGAAAAAGACAATAATGCCCTGAGTTATTCTCCTGTAACCTGGATGTTGAGGTCAGAGATGCTGCTCTGTACTTCCGAAATGGAGTTTCGTATGTGTGCACACACCCACAATGTACATATGCATTTATCACAGAAAATGGGGAACAGTAATATTCAGAACTCTTTGAAGCTATTTGCCACATCAGACATCAAAAATCAGATCAGCTTCATTTCAAAAAGTAGCCATTTTCAGTAAATAAGCCTGAACTGACCTCAAACTCCTACAGTGCCACCCTTAGGAAGTCTGGAATAGGACTGGCTTGGAATATAGCAGTCTTTTGTGTATACAGCTGCTTTTACTTTTACTTTATTACTTCCCGTATCTTACCTATGTCTAACATTTAAATGTAAGTGTGAAGGGAGGAATTTTCAATGCCTGGAAGAATGTGTCAGAGCTTGATTCCTTACTCCTTTTCCTTTAATGTTGAATAGCACTATGAGCAAGGGATTACTTGACCAGATTGTTGGCTGTACAAAGTTTTATTCTTCTCAGCTATTCCTGGAAAAAAAATCTATCTGCTGTGTTTTGCTGCTCTCCAGAGCATGAGCAGACATGGCATGAAACATTTTCTGTAGAGTAGCCCCAGTATTGCTGTTGTGTGGTTGTAGTCATCTCCCAGGGACCACTGGCCCAGCCAAGGGGGAGGACAAGCCCAGTTGTCTCTGTCATCTGAGGTGGCAGCACATTCAGCCAAGCACGGCCTGTCCAAGGGGAGGGCTGGACTGTACATGGGTTAAAGTTAACATGGTTTATTCTGCTTCTTTTCCAGATGAAAACGAATGTCTCAGTGCACACATTTGTGGAGGAGCATCCTGCCACAATACTTTGGGAAGCTATAAATGTATGTGCCCTACTGGATTTCAGTATGAGCAGTTTAGTGGAGGTTGCCAAGATATCAATGAATGCGGTTCTGCACAAGCCCCATGCAGTTATGGTTGTTCAAACACTGAAGGTGGCTACGTCTGTGGATGTCCACCTGGTTACTTCAGAATAGGACAAGGGTAAGGGATTCTCATTTTAAACTAACAGATACCAAGGGGACATAGTCCACTCCTTTCTTTGCAGTGTGGAGCAGCAGAACCAGGGGAGTTGTCAGCAATTAAAGAGGATAGGATTGGGAAGGTGCTCAAGAGTTGGATGATTTTGGAGATTTGTGAGGGGGAGGGGTGGAGGAGGGTGGGGAAAGGTAGCCATGGAAAGGGAGATGTTTAATGCCTGAAACTGAAATTTGGTCAGGTCTACCAGGTTCAATGCTCTATTACTGCTTTCACCTCCCCTGCACACCCTAGCAGCCTGCCAAGTCCTCTGAGCTTGGCACTTGGGAGCTTGCACTGCTTGCTGTGATTCACTTGTATCCTTAAGAAGAACAAAACAAACATTAATAATAACACCTCCTACCAGCTGCAAAAAGAAATTACATTACACAAGTGGTTTCACCTGCTGGTTGGAATAACAGCTCTGCATGCTCTTAGGTTCTTGTATGTTCCGTATTCTTCTGTGTTTCAAATTAATATTTTTTAATAAGTGTCTGCTTTATCGATAAAACCAGTTTCTCCTTGCCCCAGTGGGTGTGTTAGGGCTGTACATCATACAGGATAAAGCAATCCAAATGGAAAGCAGAGAGATTGTGGTTTAAAGTTTGTAAGTTACTAAAAGCTTTGGGATGCATTATCAAAGACCTAACTTTTCAGATTTTTCAGCAGTTGTTGAAAATTGATCTCTTTAAATGTGTTCCAGGCTGGATAAGAGAAATTGCTAGCAACAGCTCAGAGCTTAAGCCTGTGTTTTTAAGACTGTTAAATATTGGCAGGTCTCTCTTGGGCAAAAACCCATGAAGGCAGATCTTGAAATAAAGAGTGGCCTCATTGTGATTCAGTGAGAATTTTGTCTGTTGACTTTAGCAGAAATTTTTCCTAGGAAATGAATGCAACATAATTGCTTAATTATTTGTACTTACAGTCCCTCAAATGCAGCTTTTGATAATATCTATGTCTCACTGGAGTTAATTATGAATTTCTTCCTTCCTCAGACACTGTGTTTCTGGAGTGGGGCTAGGCAGAGGTCAAGGACAAGAGCTTTCACTCAGTGGAGAAGTAGATGACAACTCCCTCTCTCCAGAAGCTTGTTATGAGTGTAAAATCAATGGCTATCCCAAGAGAGGAAGGAAGCGCAGGAGCACAAATGAAACTGCAAGTGAAACAGAGGTAATTGACCCTTTCTGGGGGGAGGGAGTTTGTGGCTGTCTTGTGAAAGCTGGGCTCAGAAGACATGTGCCAAGAGACAATCCCTCAGGAAAAATCTACACCCTAAAGTAGACCAAAGCTGGTTTGAATGTCAGGTAGTGATGTAGAGCTTCCCTTGCTTTCCAGATAAAAACGTTACAGCTAGTGCTGCTGAAATGTTACCATCCAGTCAGAGGTGAAGGGTGAGGCTGCTTTTCCAGCACTCTGCTGCACCTGCAGACTGCCCTGGCTCTATGCTTGACCCAAAGGAATCTTGCAAAGCAGAAAATCCCCACTGAAATGCTGTGGCTCCCTCATAGATCCTGCTCTCCTTCACAGTTCTCTCTGCCTGTGGCCTGGCAGAGAGGAGGAGTGTGCCTTGTTTGCTCTCTTTGCAGGAGGCTGGTCGCAGGCTCCCAGCATGGAAGGGAGCTGTCAGGCAGCAAGGCATGTGCACAGGAACTTCCAGCATGTGTCTGGGGCTCCTCTTACCCACACAGGGGTGGTGGCAAACTCTGTACTTCATCCTGAGGAGTCCTAGGCCCATAAGAGTGGATTTGACAGATGATGTTACAGACCCTCCTTTTAAAAATTGTCTAACTAGTAATGAAAGACCTGGGCAAGAGACACACCCGCAGGCACATGAAACGCTCTCTGACAAAGCCAACTGACATCCTTTGTTCTTGTGCAGGATCAGCAGGAGCTGGAGCCACCAATCAGTCTTGCCAGCTGGGATATCGAGAAAGCAGCGGTCTTCTCCATCAACATCTCGGATCTCAGTAACAAAGATCGCATCCTGGAACTGCTCCCTGCCCTCACAACACTGACAAACCATAACCGATATTTAATTGACTCCGGAAATGAAGATGGTTTCTTTAGAATCAATAAGAAGGATGGGATAAGTTACCTTCATTTCACAAAGAAGAAGCCAGTGCCTGGAAATTATTCATTACAAATCAGTAGTATTCCACTCTATAAAAAGAAGGAACTTAACCAGCTTGAAGCAAAACATGACAAAGACTACCTCAGTGGTGAGCTGGGAGATAACCTGAAAATGAAAATTCAGATATTGCTTCATTAATTATCAACCAAAGACCAAATAATTAAACCAAAGATAGATAGGTAGGACTGAATATTCCTCCCAATCAGATTCTCCATATCATAGGTACAATCTTACATGAGTACATTTGTATGAACAAGCACTATCATATTATTATATAAACAAGGTACAGGATGAATACATGAGCTCAAAACTACCACTTTCTCAGGCTTTTATGTGTAGCTGAGCTACCTTGATATGTTGAATCTTGAAAACTGGGACTTTTATCATTGGAAGTTGGCCACTGATGCTGAGACACGTCATCATTTCAGCAGAGGTACAAGAATGTGCTTTCAACTGATGGACAGCTCTATTTTTGTAATTCCTAAACTTCGCTTCTCCCACTACAACTTACTAGGTCAGCCATTTATGATATCCATTTGGTGCTAGTAAATTTTCAACCTAGATTTATAAATGCACTGTAATATTTACACAACTTAGAAGCCAAAATTGCCATTATTCAGTCTAAATACTTCAATCAACCAAAGTTAGCTCAGTAGTTTATCTCAGTTATGCCTATAATACATTACATGTAAATTGAGTGTGTGTATACTGTAATCATGCTATTTTTATCAATGAAGCATTTGTAAACTAGATTAATAATACCCTTAATGTGAGGGTTTGTAATGGTGCTTATAAGACCAACTACTTGTTAACTGTATACACAAACCTGATGATAAAGTTTCTGTGACTTGCCAAAATGCACTGAGGTCAGCAGGGACCATTAAACACTCTCAAAAGTCAGATGACAATCAGTGCCATCCTACACCATGACATATTGTAACATGTCAAGAGTACCCATAGTCATTCATATCAACAAGGGTTCAATGTCATAAATGTCACAATAAAACGGTTTTTTTTTTTAGTTTATTCTGTGGCCTTGTGTTCTTGTTAAAGGTGTGATAAACCGCATTCTTACACTTCAGGTGTTGCCAGTAGGGTTGTCTTTGTATCTGTCTGTGTGTCCAGGTGATTCCTTCTTGAAGGAGCTGCTGCTGTTCGTTCTTCATGCAGAGAAAGAACAGAAGAAGTACAGAAACCTTCACAAATCTAAACAGCAGTGGATCTCTTTCAAGTTACTGTGCAGCTTCAAGAAGGAAGTGGGAACATTTCCAATGACATGACTTGAGTAGTCCTGTCAATAAGTAATCTGATAGTCAAAACATGCAGAAGTGGATGTTAAATCATTATACAGAAAACACAGTTGAGTGTGAAGTCTTGTTTGCTAAAACTGCCTTAAGATATTCCATTCTTTTATCCCCACTTCAACAGTTACTGTCATATAACCCAAGACTGATAACAGAGGAATAATCCAATACCATAAATCATCACGAGTTGTGGATGGGTTTTAATATCAAGTGAATTATTCAGTGATGTGAGTGTTCTTGTATATGCAAATGCCATGGTGTATCTTTTATCAGCAGCAGAACATTGTACTGAGGTGTGATGCTATAAAATCTGGAAGAAAGAAGTGCTGAAACTGCTGCTGGGACAGCACTGTTGATAGAGGGAACATATACTGAGCTATAATAGCTTTGGAAGGGAAATGTACTCCTATTGTATTATTGCTCTCTGTGATTTCTTCTGCATAACAAATATAAATATATAAAAAAGAATCTTGTGCACAGGATTACTTTGATATTTTAATAGACCATGTCTGGATTTTATTTATATTAGTGTGCCAAAATGTTGAACAATGTATTTTTTCCACATGTTGCATAACTATGGCGAGATATAATCAGAACTTTACAGTTGTAAATGGCACTCTTATATCAACAGGTTGGGAATGATTTTTAGTGCCAGTGTGCATGATTGTATGGTTTATAGGTAAGTGTACAGTTTAAGTAATTTTTCTCAGCCCCTAAACACTGAGAGGAGCTGAGAAGGGTGATTTCGGAAAGACCTGTCAGGTGTCTATCCAGTAGAGTTGGTTTACATTTAAGGTCTATGTAATACCTTATGATGCCAAAGGTTCTTTGACTGTGTTCCAGCAGCCCCAGTGTTGCCCACACAGTTCTGCAAATTGCCTTTGTTATGCTTCAGAAACAAGAAATCTCTACAGTAGCTCTTTTAGTCATTTTAAAATAAAAAACCCAGTCTTGCTGTACCAATCTACGCATTAAAATCCACTTTTTTGTACATTATCCATCTGTCCCTTTAACTGATATGTAATTTTTGCTTCTTGGTTTTAGTTGCTGTATGTGCGTGATCATTTCCATTAGTTTGAATTTCTGCAGCTTCCTTGGCGTCTCAGTGAAGCACAAATGTTGCACAATAACATTGCATGAAACCCGCAATTAAAAAGTGGTTTGTAACTTGCAGTGTGATTTTGAAATAATCTGCTGTATTTCATTTGATAGTGGGACCCCAGAATGACTGTAAGCAGTAGATAGACTGAAGTAAAGGTCTTTCTAAATGTGTATCCTTTTGCAATTAAAGGGTATTCTTCAAATTCAAGGAAGCGGCAAAATGCTTAATTATTTGAAATAAGTGGCTTCCCTCTACTGTGATTGTGCATATGGCTCTGCATAGATGATTGCATGGATAGTAAATCTAATTTTTGGTTAACAAAGTTTAACAAAGATGGCTTGTTGCTGTACACAGCAAATCATTCTCTTATTGTGTGTTGTAACAGTATCTTGTAAACTCGACAGCCCACGTGTATTTTGGCAGAACACCACTGTTTCCATAGTCTCTCTTTTAAGCTGACTTTCAAAGAACCCCAAGTATTTGCTTTCTTATGGCAGGTCTTGAAGGGTCATACTCAGGTTTTCTCTAAGATAAATATTCTGTGCTGTGATTCAAGTTCAGCTTTGTGCTTTGGAAGAGCTAATCAGGTCAACTCCTCAGCACAGACAGGCCTGAGCTGTTTGGAGAGCAAGACGCCACGGTTCGTGTCCGGCAGCTGCCTGTCCCTTCCTGGGCCCAAGTTTGGCACTGCCAGGCTCTGCCAGCAGTACCACAACAGGTGAGTGCATCACAAGGCACCAAACCTGCTGCTCTAGGCCAAGCTGGGGGTGGTGGCACTGGCATTGCAAAAGCTTTCTCACCAATTTTAAAAATTGATGTTGCCTGTGAAGGAATGGCCACTTGAACCATTAAAGTACAGAGTACTCTTGTGAATCTGATGATCTCTGCCCCAAATTAACAAGGTTAACAATTAACAGTAGCTTATGTTGTGCCACTGCTTTCTGAGTAGGCACCAGATGAAGAGGAGAGAGCTTCTCTTACTTCATTGTGATGAGAAAATCTTGTCTTTTCAGTTATAGGAGGGAAGACAGAGTTCAGCATTGGATGAGGCTGGAGCTGCAGGAGCTGTGCACCCCTCTCAGTGCCCCCCAGCTGCCCTATGCCAGGTAGGACAGGAGCTAATGGGACACACCAGCTTCAAAAAACTGGGACATCTGAACCCAGGATCTTGTCTACTTCATTCTCTCCCTGGAGCAAATCTTGCATATTTTCTGCTTGCAGGTGTGGCCAGAAACTAAGGCCAAGATATGATGTACACCAGATTAATCCAGTAAATCTGGGTTGGCAATGTCCTACCAGAGTATTTGCCCAGAGTAAGCCCTTATGTTATCACAATCTTGGCAGAATAGCACTTGGCTAAAATCCTTATGTTCAGAAAATCCCAGAGCTTCTAGTTGTTGTTTGTGGCCTGAGCATGTTGGATATCTGCAGAGACCTGTGCAGCTCCAGTGTGAGCTCCTGGGGTTACCCAGAGCTGTGTGGAGGGCTCTGTGTGCAAACCCCATGGGCACAGGTCTGGGATGTCACATTAACCTGCAGGATTGTGCTGGTTCGGGATGCGGTGAAAACTTAAGACAGAGCAAGCAGACAGGTGTATTTGGGGCAAAATATGCCATCATTTACACCAGTGAAAATGTGAATGATTGTAGAGGTTGCAGTAGGAGCAAGAGGGAAAGCAATAGGGAGAGGGCAGAACACCACAGTAATTCAGTGGCCTGAAGTGCCCCAATGCATGTTCTGCTTCACTCACATGTGCTGGTCCTGCACAAACCCTGGTGCTTTGTGCTTCTGAGTTGCGTGATCCAGGTCCCCAGGCAGTTGCTGCAGGGGCCAGCAGCTGTCCCCACAGAGCAGGATGTGCCCAGGCTGCTTTTGGAGCAGGCAGAGGCACTGCTGGTGCAGACTGGCAGAAGAGCTCAGCAGCAGGGTTCTCTTTGCATCTCCATTCAGTGAGCACTTCAGCAAGGCTGGTGCTGCTTCTGGAGAATTTGAAGTCTGATCCCTCTAGAGTGGGCTGTGTGCTCTGGTTTGCCTGAAGATGAGACCCTCTTTCTGAGCAGCAAAAATGTTGAAGATGTCGGTGACTTCAGCTCTGACAAATTCCAACAATCTGCTTCTGTTGTCCTTAAAACTTGCCAAGTATTTCGCACCCTCATAACAAATGCTTTTGAGGAATATCACGCCCAAGCCAATTTCTCAGTTATGAGCTTCCCATCGAGTTCAGGAGAGGAGCCTTGGGGCCAGAGAGGTCAACAAAGAGTTTAGTTTTGTATTTTGGGCTCTCCTTTCTATTTCTACTGTGCTGCCTCACCAGTGGGAGTGTGCTGCCAAAGCTGGGCTGCAGCCCCGTGCTGGTGCCAGCCAGTCCAGCGTGTGCCATTGCTGCTGTTCATGTACAGCTGAGCCCTCAGCCTGCTTAGACATGTGCCCATATGTGCACATAGAAATGTAGGTGGTTTTGTCTGAAGAGTCTATTCAGATACTGTATCTTGGTACTTCCAGGCCAAAGTCACACTGTGATAAGTCTTTGCTAAGTACCCAGGATGGGCTTTTCCCCTTTCTTGGGCTGGACCTTTCACTTGCACGTGGCAGCAGCGCCGGCCCAGCCTCTCCCTGGCTTGGCTCTTACATCTGCAGGTTTGTTTGTTTATGAGCTTCTCTATGGCTCCCAGGGCTATAGGATGTTCCTCACTACACCCTTGTGAGGCTGGGATGTGTTTGTCATCCTTGTTTTACAGGACAGGAACTGAGAACCAGATGTTTTGATTTGGGAGAGCTCTCAGGCCGTTCTGCCAAGAGTAACTCCAGAATACTGAGGTGTCCCTGGAGAGGAGGACAAGGAGCCACAGAGGCTCATCAGCCATGACAGCCCCAGCTGGCATAAAGCCATGAGAACTGTCCCCTCTTCACTAAAATGTATCTCAGATGGAGCCCACTGGAGCCCCCACTCTTCAGAGAGCCAGGAGCATGACCCTGTGCCCTAGCACAGAGCCCCTGGAGAGTCTCTTCCCATAGGTACCCCATCCAGGATGCTGCCACTGTAGGTGCAGCCACACTAGTTTTAAAAAAAACCAAAAAAACCCAACAAACCAAACTAGTGTCAGTTCTTGGTAATTTACTGCAAAAAAAAATTTGAGTAAGTATCCGGGCCAGCAGGCTGCATGGAGATAATCAAAAATGACACTGCTGGTGAGCAGGACCTGGGCTCTGCCAGCCTGGCTGGCTTATCTCTCAGGCTGCTGGATGAACCAGCCCAGAAAACAGGGNCAAAAAAACCCAACAAACCAAACTAGTGTCAGTTCTTGGTAATTTACTGCAAAAAAAAATTTTGAGTAAGTATCCGGGCCAGCAGGCTGCATGGAGATAATCAAAAATGACACTGCTGGTGAGCAGGACCTGTGCTCTGCCAGCCTGGCTGGCTTATCTCTCAGGCTGCTGGATGAACCAGCCCAGAAAACAGGGCTACTGTTCAGTTTTCTTTGGAGGTTGGTTCTTTATCCCTGTAATTTCTGTGTGAGGTGCTTCAGGGTGATTTTTTTGGGTCTTTGACAATCCAGAAGAAATTATTTTTTTAAGCAGCCCATCTGGGGCTGAGTTTGACAGTTGCTCCAGTCCAGTACAAGATTGAGCTGGTCAGCTCGGACAGGTAGGAAAGCTGTCTGGACTTCTCTGTATGTGCTTGCAGCTCTGTATAAATGTGTTGTTATTATAATCATAACAAATACTAGAGCCGTGAGAAATGTCTGTAACCCAACCCAAATCAGGTGAAACTCCCCTGGTTTTGGGTTTCATTAGAAGCTCAAGACTTGGGCCAGGTTTGTGGAGGTTCATGAACCTCTCTGAAGCTGGGCTCAGTTTCAAGCAATAATAGGCCAAGTTTCAGGCAAATCTAGGCCAACTTTTGAGTAAATTTGGAATGAACTTTAGGTGAATAAAAAATGATTTATGGTTTTAGGTTGAAACCATACCAACCATGGACTCTTTGCTTGGTTTCAACCTGTAACCAGGAAATCTTTGGCCAAGTTTCACTTTGGTTTTAAGTTGAGGCCATAAAAACAAAATAACCAGAGCAAAGAGGTGAGTCTCAAGACAAATCACACAGAAATTGGTTTACAGTGGGGGAGCCCAAAGCCCTGCACTGCACTGAGCACATGCCTGTTATGCTGCACCAGCATTGAGATCTGTTCCCCCACTGCAGGTGATGCTGTGGTCCGGTTTGGGTTGTGCTGCTCCACTAAACCATCCAAATAATTAAGCCTTCCCCATATTCTTAATTTGAAGTTGCATGTGCAATTTCCAAGCCTGGAGTGCACTGACTTCAAGTTTGGCTTGTGCAACAAAGATTCAGTCCATGAATTATGTTTGCATTTTGAGGAGTAAATTCAGCTAACAAGGGAATTAACGAGTAAGTTCAGGAGATGAGACCAGTGGTCCTTATCCCCATGCCCATATTGCATCTAAACGTGGCTCACATTCAGGTATAGTGGGGAAATGGACTTCCTACCTGAAATGCTGAGGTTCACAGTGATGTGGTGCCAGTGCTCTCAGTTGAGAGGTGCCCAACATGATTATGGCTCTCAGCTTCTCAGTGCTGCCAGCGCTGCCATAGCACAGATACCTTAAAGATGGAAAAGAGCTGAAAACACTTGTCAATGCAGATTTCTTTAGATTCATTCAATAATTTTAAAGGAATCTTCTGATACAAAGTTGCCTTTAAAAAAAAATGTATCATAATTGAATCCCTTTATCACAAAATTAGTTTTGCATCAAGTATAAAATGTATATGGAAAATATTTGAGCAGGAGCTGGAGTCAACAATCAGGCAGAATATGAACTGGGAATGTTAAGTGGTGGGTCCAGAGAAGAAGGTGATAGCACAAGGTGCTGCTGCTTTGAGCAACTTGTGATAGAAGGGGTGGGCAGGAAGAGAGAAGGAAGGTGTCGGTGCAGAGCAGACAAGGAATATGAAGGGACCAGTCTATATTCACATCAGTGCAAAGCTGAAACAACACAAAACTGGAAGAGAGGAAAAGGGGAATGAACAGCACAGTAGCACTGGCCCTGCAGGGCAGCTGCTCAGAAGTCTCTGATGTGCATCACCAGCCATCTGCCTTTGTGCTCTTCAGCTGCACAAGGCTGCCAGCCTCAATGCAGGGCCTTCCCCGGGGCTGATGCTCCTGAGCCAACCAGCACTTTAGGAACAACTGCAAAGCAGTACACAGAGCTTTGGCTGGTAAGAAGTTACCAAATGAACCAAAGAGGAAAAATCCCAGGAAGGCCCATCAGGTCCAGATCATTATGAGACTTCAGTAAGTATTGTGTTTTAATAAGATTAATAAGCCCTTAAAGATAATTCCTTATTTACTGAATTGAAAACAAAAAGGTAAGTGGTCAAGACAGAATTTAACAGATTTCCCGCTCCATATGTTTAAATTGTATTTGCCAAAGGCATGAATCCCCTTCACAGAAAGCTTTTTGCTATAATGTTTTTGCCTCCATTTTTCAAATATGCTTCCAGAAAGATGTCCCAATGCCTTTTCAAGATCTTAGTGTCCTCACAGCCCTGGGGAGAAGTAGCTACAGCAAAGAATGGAAAGGTCAGAGATCCTCTGTGAGTAGAACTCTTACCTCAAAGCTCCACAGAAGTGAGATGCTGCTGTGTCTTAGACCAGCAACAGTTTCTACTCTTGGGGTACCACTGTGGTGTGATACGACTGAGGCCTGATCTGGAGAATCCCGGGTGGCATCTCAGGCCATGAGAACTGCTGTGTGGCATGGAAAAGTTTCAGTGAAGGATGGCTGCAGGTCCTGAAGAGTCCCAGTCTTTATCTTTAAACCATGTCTCATCTGTGTGTTTCATGGTTTAAGACTGAAAGCAGCACCAGCAATGGAAGGGAGGAAAAAAGGCTGATAAACTGCACTACACATGTGCTCAGAGCAATGGTAAGGAACCAGGAAGCAGAACTGTAATTCAAAAGTTCACTCTTCAACAAAACCAGCTCTGTGTGAATTTGTCTGTTATACATTTGCCTTATAATGTGATTATGTCATTTAGGAGACTGAATTTACTACAGATCATGCTGTGACCCATATGTAGGCGAACCCCACACTCCTGTATCCCAAAATATGCTGGGAACAAAAGTGTTTTCTGCAGCACAGATAAAACCATGGGAGGAAATTGTGGGTGCCAATGTGACTGCCAGGCCAGGGTTGAAGGCCAAGTCTGCTGGAGTTGCACAACCTTTTGGTCAAAAAGACCAGCTATTTGTGTTGGGCTCATTTGTGCTAACAAACAGCACAGTCTTGAGTTCCCCACAGACTAGCCTGGAATTTATTTAAAAAATAGAGAATTGGTAAAGGATTTATGCAGGGAACCTCCCCATCAGCCCCTCAGCATTGAATATCTCATGTCCTGCATGATCTTTAACAAAGAGCAGTCCTACAAGAGAAGCAGCCGAACATTGTCTTTGAGTGCCAACTGGGAAGGCAGGGTAAAAAATAAGAAAGTAATGCTGTCTTAGGTGTCAGCTGAACCCCCACACTGCAAAATCTGCAATTAACCAAACATCATTTGCTACCAGTCTCAGCAGTGCCACCAGCCTGTCCCAGCCAGAGACACTCTTCAAATATTCTGCAACAATCAAGCCCTGAATGATAAATCCACTTATTCTGCCACATCCAAGCTGGTGTGATCTGTGCTAAAGCTGCCTCTTTATAGCATCTGCTGGTTCAGCACAGTCACATGTCAGTGGTACCTGTCTCTGCTTGAGGAGCAGGAGCAAAGTGCCCCAAGGCTGTCATAGAGCTGCCCCATGCAGAGACTTCAGCCATGGGCCTGCAACTGCTCAGGTCATTAATGCAGAAATGCATTTCAAAGCAGTAGTGCAAAGGTGAGTGAAGGACCTCTAAGTGCCAGAAAGAAAATACATATTAATGCATGGAATTGTGTTCTGTGTGGGGATGGATCCTGACTAGCTGTTGTCCCTTTTTATTTACTTGGAAATGAGAATAAAAGAGTTATTTTGTGTTCCATTACTCTAGATTTGTCCAGATCTGCCCTTCTTGGGTAGATACCTATATCAGAAAGTAGGTTTGGTGGAGGATGACTGAGCTTGTGTTTCACTGCTCCAGAAATATGTCAGCAAACTGATCTCTCGTGACCCAGGGTCCTGCTCAGAATAGTTGAATTATGGTTATAAAGTCAAATAAGAAAGATGATGTTGATCAAAGTAATATAAACTATGGCATGGAAAATGAATTTTGAATGAAACACACAGATAAATCATTTTTCCTCACCAATACCCTCTCTGTATTTCTTATCCCAGTAATTGAGACCATGTGTTGTGCTGCAAACAATAACTATGGGAAATTACTCACAATTCTTCCTTCATAAACATGGGAAATGAAAGTGATGGGAAGTATGATCATCTTCATTTTTTTTTAATGTTAACAGCTCTAAATTATTAGGGTGGGAAGAAAATGTCAATAGAACATAAAAGTGCTTTGTATAGTGTTCACATTTGCTCATACTTTCAAATCCACTGTGGCTTATTAGTTCATGGGAAAAATGACAAAAAGGAATAAAACCCAGAGAATGAATCCAGTATCAACATCTTGCTTCTATAGTAACAGAAATTGTAACTTGTGGGTAAAAAGTGACAATATTAGGAAATGTTTGTTGTGCAATTATGGTAATTAACCCCCTCCTTTCCCCCGTACATCCAGCCTGCCATCAGTCTGACACATTCCTACACATTCAAGAGTGCCCATTGCTCTGTGCTGCTCCTTGTACTGAAAGCCTGGAGCTAGTGAGAGCCTTAACCTCTGTTTCAAGAGTTTACTGCTCAGCTGTAAAAATCCTCCCCGGGCTGAAATTTGACAGAAAAATGTTTCCGCCTGGGAGGAGTTTCTGTTCAGAGTTTGGTTTGAATTAGTTCAGCCCTTTTCTACTTGCAGTAGGACAATGGAGCAGGATTCCCTCTCTCCTTTTTTTCATTTTAAATAAAGTGACCATTGTGCCAGGGCAGTACACATGGCAGGCAGCACTCAGACCACAGTCCTCTCTGCAGCTTTAGCACAGGGTCAGTGCTGGCTGCTGCAGCAGGGGCCTGGCCCTGTAATGAGCCAGGCTCCATCCCTTTGCTTGTGCAGCTGCTGGCTTGGATGGTGGCTTCAGCCAGCTTTGTGCTGAGGCTGCTGAGGGCCAGCTTGGCCATGGTGCCAGCTGGCAAAATCCACCCTTGCTGCTATTACTTGAGGGCCCAGCCCACTGCAAGGGAGAACCACCTGGGCTACACCTCCATGAGACTTCTGGCTTTTCCCAGAGCTGGGCAGCACGTATGGTTATGCTCCTGTGGTGGAGGCACAAGTCAGTCCCACTCAGCTGCAAACTTACAGTGCAATACTGGCTTGGTAGGTTTCCCAGATGAAGGGCTTGGCACAGGGAAGCAGCTCTCTACAGACCTTGGCCTGAGCCAGAGGATTCATTTCTAGAAGCCAGAGTGCAAGATCTATTACACTTCTGCATGGGCTGCCTGCAGGGCTGGTAAATCTATTAAAAAGTCAACACTTTATGAATGAAGTCCGGCCCCACCAAAGTCAATGGCAAAACTCCCATTGATTTCTCTGGAACAAGATTTTACCCAGAATCTTCAAAGTGCCCCTGGGATCTCACCCATGTTCGACGCAGCCATCCACAGCTCCAGCAGAGGACAGGAAAACAAAGAGCAGAGAAGAGCCCTGGTGCTTCCTTAGCTGGGCCTGTGTCCTGCTGAGATGGATGTGCTCAGATAGATGTGACAATATCGCTTTGGCAGTGTCGACAGGCCTGGATGTGAGATAGGTGCTGTGCAGATACTTTGGCTCAGAAGCAGAATTTCATAGGTCACTGGAGTTTTGCTCTGAGCTCCAAGAGGGTCAGAGCATAAGTAACACACAAATAAACATTTCTATGTATGGAGATGATGTCCCACCCACCCAGCAATGCCTTGACCTGGTTCCAGTAATCCAGCCTCCAGAGTCACTTCTTTGTGTACATTTAATTGAACAGCCACTTGCTATCATCTAGAACTGCTTATAAAATTAAATGTTATTAAACATAAGGGCAGACAAGTTTGCCAGTGTTTATTTCAATAATGATGCTGTGCTTGCCACTCCACAGATCTGACCTGTCACTTGAGAACTCAAATCACCCATAACTTAACATATTTTATCCAGCTATAAATTCAAGCAGTTTCATTAGCTGGACCTGGCATTGTGTCATGTTTTGTCCACCTCTTTTACAACCATTTAACTGCCTCCTGCTCTTACAGTTCCTATCACCCCTGCACATGACCTCTAGTGACAACACTTTGCCATCTACCTGAGTAAATTCACAAGCAAGATCAACTTAAGACATTAAATGCTCTTATATAAGAGCTATTCCACTGGTTTTGTTTTGCCAACTCTCAGCCTTACTATTTGCTAAGCTGACTGAAAGGTTTTCCCCATTTTTTGATTTAAACTACATTTTTTTCTTTGACAGCTACTTTACTCCCACTGATCATGGGAGAGCTCATCTCTAAACTACTGTGGGATTTCTGATATATGGGGAGCTCTTTCAAAACTAATATTGGGGTGGGAGTTCAAATCTGAAATAAGTCTGACACCCTAAAGGCAAGAATTTTATGTCTCTTGTAGGAAGAGCCAAGGTTCAGTCAGGTCTAATCCCCACAAAGACATTCAGTAGCAGTTCCTTCCTGTTTGCTGCAGTCTAATACAGGTGAAGCTCATCCTGCTTGTTTTCATTTGGGTGGCAGCTAATCCAGCCTCTCCTTCTCTGCCTTCTTTCCTGAAAGGCATTTATGAGCTCAGCAGCTGTTTGACATTTAGCTCTTGCTTCAGTCTGGCTGATGCTGACCAGTGGCTTTGCACTTTTACTAGAAGACATTTAAGCACATATTCAGAGAAAGTAACAGTGAGTATTAAAGTTAGCTTATGGCTTTATAGTCACTGTGGAAAAAGTTCCACTGAACAGGACTTGACACAATTTCAATCTCAATGCTATACGAGAGGTTCCTTTCCACTCCTCCCTCTCATTATAGAAGCTAATTAGAAAAATTGTTTCTTACTTTTTTCCTCCCCTTCAAGTGCTGTAAAATGTCTCCGAAAGAAAAAAAAGTTCCTCGACTACTCTGTGGTGTGATACCATAGAGGCTTTTACTTAGAGCCAAATACATATAAGGTTGGATTCTGAAAATCAATCCATTATTTTTATTTCACCTTTTCCTCCTTTGAATGTACAGTTTCTTTCTGATTTTTACAGTAATTTCAGAGATTGCTGACAGTAAATGGCATCAGAATCAGTGCTCTAAAGAATGAAACAATGCCCAAAACTATGCCACTCAGCTTAGCACGTGAACTCCTTCACACTTTTCCCCAGGACCTGGTCCCTTCAGGTCATGAAGACAAATTTCTTTTCAGGAATTACAGGAATATAAACTGATCTATTAATTCTGTACTGCATGTTCAGGTCTTAGCACAAAACAAACAGCACTTGCTTATTCTCTTTTGTAGAGCTGGCAGAAGGAGACTGTGTGTCTACAGTCTGTTCTGGGACTTGGTTTAACTTTCTAGTCTTAGCTTATCTTCAATACTTTAAGACAGAACAGTTAACATTGGTGGATACATACTTGGGTGGGAAAAGGTGAGCTGTGCTTATGCACTGGGAGCTTGAGGAGCTTAAATAGCTAAATGGTTTATAAACAGGCTTATGAAATGTATCTTGGTGGTAGCTGAAAAGCTAGAGGTAATTGCAAACTGTGAGACAGTGAAGGATTAAAAAGAAAGAAACATATTTGATGAAGTGAAGGTAAGTCCATGAAATCTTTGTAGTCCTATTTTCTCTGCCTCATTTGGGAAGCTTAATGTGTTTATTTGCTCACCTGAAGCAATAAAAAACCTCTCTGTCCCAGAAACTGGCAGTCAAATGGTGTTAAATAATTACCTCTTCCAAAATTAATTTTTTTATATATGCCACTAAGAAGAATTTTGGTTTCAGACTTAATAAATTCATTCTAGATTAAATCATAAGCATTTTCATATGAAAAAGATAATATAGTGAATGCCACAGCTAGCTGGAGAAAAAGAAGTTCTAGGACTACATTCCTCACTGATTCCTATGCAAATAATATGATTGTTGGTATTGCAATATCCAGAGAAGGATGATCTATTGTAAAATAAGTTTCTAGCTTAGATATTGTGGTTTAACATTTAGAAAACTCTTTTCAGGAAACAGATTACTGCAGAGTGGGTTAGCAGCTCTAGTAGAGCACTGGCAGACTTTCAATGAACTCTCCCTACTAGTTTCCCATCAATGAATTCAGACTGTCTTTTATTCTTTTTCTTTTATTCTTTTAGTCATTTGTAGATCATCACCAGATACTCATGCTGGTGTATATACCATTGCCCTGAGGAGTTTTGGATGGGGCATTGAACAACCTGGTCTAGTGGAAAGTGTCTTTGCCCATGGCAGGGGGTTCAAACTAGGTAATCTTTAGGTCCTTTCTAACCCAAAGCATTCTGTGATTCTGGGACACTGGCAATTAAAGGTAGGAGACTGGCTGGTGCAAACAGCTGCAGCCAATAATTACAGCCTGTTCTCATTCCCCTGCTTCCTGAGTGCTTGTAGCATTGCTGAGTTGGTGAAGAGAACATGATCAGTGTCTTCAGGATTTTAAACAACTGAAGTTGCAAGTTCTGTTTTCCTCTAACCTGTTGTTATAGATGGAGCACAGTCTCTCTTTGGGTTATGGGCTGGTTTGGTTGCTAAAAGACTATGAGAAATAACCAAAGAGTCATGTGAAGCTTAAGGTTAAGGAACAACTCAGAAGATCCATCTAGCTTAGAAAAAACTAATTTGGTTTTCTAAGACTGAAAGGATTTCTCAGGAAAGGTTGTTTTCTCAGTGAGGTATGTGGGGGAAAAGAAATTGCTCTTGATTGCTGTTGCTGTTTAGTTTGCACGCTGAAAACACTAAGGGAAGAGGGAGTGATATCCATTCTGAGAATGATATTCATCAGCCATAGTAAGGCAAGCAAAGCTCTGCAGTGCCAAGGCCCAGCTGTTCTCCTGTCCTTGGCCTTTCCCCACAGCTGGGGAAGCATCTGTGGTACAAACATCACTGGAGATTTTGGAAGGCCCTGTCTAGGGTACATTACTGCAAATTAAAGGCTGTTATGTAGTTTCCCTTTTCTTTTTGTACTGTTCATGGCTGGAAGATGGGGATTTTTTCCCATTTTTGTGTTGATAAAGTGTTTGTGATACTAAAGGACAAATCAACCTCCTCTGAAATTTAAGTACCCATGCTCCAACCTCCTGATCCTTGATGACTATTGCATTAGCCAATTTGTGGCTAGCCAGTAACTCGATAGCAGCGAATTATGTAGTTATGTGGGAACTCTGGGTTTTGGAACAGGCAGATGTTCCCAAGCTCAGGCCCAGCACTGCTAGGGTGTGTCATCTGTATGAGACATTTAGTGGAAAGAGAGAGCTGCAAAGCCACAGTCTCTGGTGCTTTCTGGAGCACAAAATATAGCAGCAATATTACATTAAGGTAAGAATGGGAACAAACAGAACTATTTCAGCACCAAGAACTTTTCTCTGTAGTGAGAGACTGACTGGCAACAGAATACTGCTGCATTCAGACTTCAGATTTACTCTGGAGAGTAAACAGGATTGTGATAGAGCCAAGAAATAAACTGCCAAATTCAGAAGAAGCATTCAAAAAGATACCAACAAGGCCTTTAAAAAGAGCAACTCAAATCTTACTAAGTGCCAGATTCTGTTCTGCCTTCCATATGTGTGCAGTATGATCCACTAAATATCAGGGATATTAGCCTGTGGTGGACCCTTACAGTCAGCTTTCAATTCTGGAGGAGGTTTTTCCACAGGGCCATTCTGCAGCACATGGAAAGGTTTGGATTTTAAGATACTTTCCTAAGTCACATAGCAGGGGTACTTTTGTCTGTGTAGGTCCCCCTGAATCCCAAGAGATATAATAATGTTGAGGTGTTCTATTTTATACGATAGCAAAAGTGTTGGCTTTCATTTTATGCTTATTGATGTAAGTAAACCCATGTGCTTTGTAAGAAGTGCTTGAATTATTGTATGGTTGTGTCCAAGGCTACCATATCAAACATCTTTCAGAGCCAAGATTCTTATTCAAGAACCCACCCAAAACTTTGCTGTTGAGATATGAAGCAATAATGGAACCCACTGATTCATCTTTTGATGAAACCAGGAGTGCCCAGTATTGCCCAACAGAAGGTTACATAGGGCCCTAATGAAGTGTTTCTCTTGCATAAAAGAGAACAGATGTGGCCAATCTCATGAGAAACTGGGCTGTGACCTGCTGTGAGTTCCCACTGGGCAAAGTTTCCTTCAGATCTGAGAAGTTGCTCCAGCTGAGTCAGAATATTCCTCTGGTACCACCAGTCCTCCAAAGGCCAGATTTCTAGTTTCTGGGTTGCTGTAGGCTACATGTACCATATTTCACCTAGTTAACATATTGGAAAAATATCTTTCGGCTTTGCAAACTGTTGGAAATCTGACTGCTGGCTGAGGAACAGCTCCAGGGACCAACAGAAACTGCTCATAAACTGGTTCTGCCTTAGGGGCTTATGGTGCATCTAGTGGGGAGAAGCAAGTGACCAAGTTTTGAGTGACCAGAGAGATTGTGAATCTTCCTGCTGTACTCTGAGGTAGAACTGGAACTGTGTTTGCCCCTTAAGTAATTCCAGGGTAAAGTAGAAAGTCTGGTCTTTAGACTGATGAATAAACCTGATAAAGAGGCTTTTGTGAGCTTGTACCAACTCTACAAGTGGATGTGCTATAAAGAGGCTTCTGGTAGGCACAGACTAGGTGAAGAGTAGAGAAGAAATACTGACACGTTTGTTGCTGAGTGAGGATTGTTTCTGCATCTCCTAATGAACCAAAGTCTTGGGACCAGGCCAGACATGTGAGCCTATAAATCCAAACACTATCATGGGTAAACAGTACAATAACTCATTATGCACCAGAGTTTTTCTGCATTGAAGTAAGCAGCATGCTGCCAACCATTGCAATTCAAATGTATCCATGCAAGTGTTTCAGGAGATCCTCTTGTTAAAGGCCAGAATAAACCCAACTAGCATGACAGGGCATGTTCCCTCTGGCATTCTTGTTACCTCACCCCATATTAGAATAATTTGCTCGGTGGTATTAGTTGTATTTCTGAATTCCAAACCAGATCTTTATTAATGCTTACAGGAAAGCAAGAGCACTATGGGTGTCCACAGGGCCTCCAGTATTGAAGCCGGAGAGGAAAATTATAGATGGAAAAGACCTGTCAGGTCGTCTGCTCAACCTACCAGCCTATGCTGGGCTGTTCTCTGTGCTGTGCTTTTTCCTTTCTTTATCTGCATCAAGCCAGAGAGGTTTCCACAGCATCCCTGGGGAGAGTATGGCATAGGTGACTAGTTCTTGCCCTTAGGTATAACTGTGAGCCTCTGGATTAATAGAAGCATTCTATGTTTCATTCTGATAGAGAAAAGGAACGTTGAGAGAAAGTCCCTCAGTCTTATGACTATACTGTATCTCAGATGTAATTCTATACTAATGACTTCTTGTATGCAGATCATATGAGGCCAAAGCTGTGTCCCACCCCACAGCTGCCTCTTTCAGTAATTATTCCTTAGACAGATTTTTGTCATCTCTCAGTACTAACAGTGCACAGACCCTGATCAATTGCATGCCACTTGACAAACATTCAAAATTTGCCCCGACTAGTGTTTGAAGTGTCTGACTCTCACTCCTTTTAATTGTGCCAAAGTTCTTTGGCAATTTGTGAGCTCATGTCCCAGAAACACATAAAACCTCATAATTCCAAGCTATTTTCCTTAGGTGAATTAAAACCACTCAATACATGTTTACTAAAACCAACTGCATTTATGGATAGAGGAATCTTGACAGCTATTGATTTAATTGTTCCAAATGTTTTCATTCAAATCCCTTGGGCGCCTACTGTTGATCAAGTATAACTTTCTGGCATCTTGATCTCTTGCAAAGCAATGCTTCTGGCCAAATATATGAATGTTCTTTTTGACCTTGAGTATCGGGCATTAATAAACACGAACCCAAATATTTTTTTCAGAGGGAATAAAATACTTCCATAGCTATTAAAACATGCAGCCCTCTGCCTTTTCTTGAAGACGTCTGTGCATAGAAACTGTTTAATTGAGTATGGAGATAGTTTTAAAGCAATGCCAATACCCTTAGCATTTTGATGAGGGCTGTATTGGTTTCACAGTTCTCAGCTGCTGAAAATTATATTTAGCAAGCAGGATAACTTTAAAGATATTAGTTACAGAGCTATGGAAGGCCATGATTAATACCATTTGGTGATTGTTTGAATTGTGCTTCACACAATGAGCAAGGATTCAGAGGAAGCCTTTGTCTGACTGCCACTTTGGCTATGGGAAAGGGGGAAATCTGAATACCAAACATGTCTTTGTTAGCAGTTGGATGTCATTTTTCTTTTGTTTAGCATTTGCACAGTGCTCTATGTAATGCAGGAATATAATAAAGCTTTGCCAGCAACAGCACCACACTTAGGGAATATGCACAGACCAGTGAGACCATGGAATGTACTTTTATCAGCAGAAGAGGCAACTTAATAGACCTATGATGGAGTTTAAGAAAAGAGTTTTCCCAGGACTATTCCCTGGCATGTGCTAAGCCAGGAGCTTTGCTCTTAGGTGTAATTTTGATTTTAGTGCCTAACTTATAAGTACTTTTCTTTTGTACCAGTTAAATACAGCTCAAAGTATTTCTCTATTGTTCATTAGGAGTGAGCAAGTTTCACATGAATTTTTCAACCTCCTGTTTAATCACTTCTACCATTGCCTGCCTAGCTGGATAGCACACCAGGAGATGAAAGTTTGATGGTCCAGAAGGTAGAGATCAATGAGAAAAGGCATAAGGAGAAAAAGATTTATCCAGGAAGATCCTAAGGCATCATAAGATATGACTTAAGCCTTAGCTTTCTCCACATCTACTCTATTTGTGCAGTCACAGCATTTGTAACAAACTCCACTTCTATAATTTCTAACCTGAGTTAGTATCAACAACAGTGTCTTGATTAACAAGCCTATCATGGTTCTGATTTTGATGTGGTGTTGTTTTTGCAGATCTGTGGCTCTAGAGGCACTTGGTGTTCTCCAGTGGAGACTGGAGGAGGAAGTCATTTTCTGGGCAGATGTTGTTAGCGTGTAACAATGCACGTTGTGCACCAGCTCCACAGCGGGATAAAGCTGAGTCTTCCAGACACCCATGGCTGTGACTTTGCATGAGTTTCTTTTGCCTGAGTGCCAGCTTAAACTGGTCCTATCCCTCTTCTCATCCAGCTGTTCTATTATTTTGGCAGATATTCAAGATTTCCTGGAATAATTGCAAATGAGTAATAATTTTTCATTTAGCTTGTGTGCAGCTCTGGAATCAGTGATCATTTGCATGCTGTAATAAATATTCAGCCATGCCTTGGACATTGGTTCTGAACATTTGAATAGCAAACTTCAGGAGGAGGGGGACAGAGGTAGAGTCCAATTTGTTATTATTGTTATTAGTTTAGGTTCTCATAGTTTTAAAATCAACTTTATTAGCAGAAAATAATGATGTAAAAATAAATAGGCAGGTTCTGTTGGCAAGCAGGTGGCCAGGAGCAGAGAGAATTGAAAAATTAAAAAATCCTGTTGTAGGATCCAAACTACCTGGAAGTGGCTGAGCTGTGTTTTTCTGCTCAGTCCAGGCTGTCCCATAAATGCTAAGCATCTCAAAGGTCATCCAAATAAAAAGTAAATGCAAACAGAGGCTTCTTTCTCCAACACAGCAGACCTCCAGCCTGCTCAAGATACAATAGTGAAAGCTTGCCTGTTTTGACTATTAGTCAGTCTTACTCAGCTGCCATTTGCTAAAGTTATGAACAGCAGGATGGGGGCTCTTTGCAGGTGACCTAGGGCAGAACACAACATCTGTCAGGCTTCCAGAAATATGAGGCCTTCTTTAAAGCCACTCTTAAAGCCTTTCTTGGCTATAAAATGATAACAAAGTGCAAAATAAGGAATTATTTTTGACCAAAAAAAGTACCTTGCTGCCTCCCTGGTGCAGCAGTTTGGCTTTACATCTGGTAACAGTCTTCCAGGCAGTGAGTTGTATCCAGTTTTTCCTGGAGAACTTTTAGTAGCTTAATTGTTATGATTAGGACTAAAATCCAACCAACCAGACAAAAAATCCCATCTCAAACAAAATAACCCTCACCAAGATGAATGGAGCTCTCAGTCACCTCCTCTTCATGTCCAGGGAGAGCAATGAGTTCTCTGTTGCTGACTCCATGATTTCCTGTCGTTGTCACAGCTCCTTTTTCAGTTTTTTCATGTACTAAAGACTTAAATGCAAATTGAGAAGAAAGGTAAGAACAGGACAGAAATATCATACTTTCTCCCCTAACAAAACACTTCATTTTCTTTGACTGCTCTAGCCTATATATGTTGCTAAGATACAGCATCATAGATAGGATGAAGAAAAGGACTCTTGCAGAATTTAAATGGCTTGAGTTACCTGTAATGCTGCCAGCAGTAACTCCTATGTGGAAGCATAGGATAGTGAGACTGTGTTTTTGTGTTTGCTGCTGTGAAAACCTGACAAGTGGGATTCCTTGATGCTGTCCTGCACCCTAAGGAAGGGTCCCTGGAATTTGGCAGTGAACAGAGTGTAAGCTAAGCAGGTGGGAAGGCTGTCATCAGGACTGAGGTGTGTTAGCAAGACAGCACAGGGTAACTACCTGCTGCCAGGCACGGCACAAGTGGTTTAGCTGCAAAGGAAAGATGTTTCCTTCCAACTAGGACACATAGTTATTTTGTCTTGGACACTTGGAGACAACCTTTCAGAGTAAGAATCTATAAACCACAAAAATACTCATGTTAAAATAATCTGGCCAAAGATGCTACATTCATGTCTATTTGTTCGTCTTTTTTCCTTTTACGAAATGAAAGCAAATGAATTCCTCTACTACAATCAATAGTAGGCAAAATATAACTTTCTTCATTTAAAGGTTATGAGCAGTATTGACTGATACAAAACTTATTTGTTACAAATTATACTATCCAAATGTTCTCTAAAACGCCGAAGGTTAATATAAAATCTTTGTGACAATGAAAAAAACCCCATCAAAATCCAAGGGGAAACAAGTAAGTAGGCATATACAGCTCACATGTGTTTGTTTAAACAAACTTTACATGTTAAAATATTGTAGTTACTTTCTGGAGGAGAGCTCTCAAATTATAAAGTTAATCTGTCAGATTTTCCGACTTGTCAGGGTAAAAGGCTTTCTTGCTGTGTTCTTAGTAGGGGAAAAGCATCACTTCAGTGGTAAAGAGCTAAATAACCACAGTTAATGGAGGCAAAGTTTAGGAAAATAAATACATAAATTCACTTCAGCCCTGATCCTGCAGCCTTTAACCATGCAATGACATTCTTTGCCCAGCAGCAGACCTGACTTTACACTTTGCAGAATTACATCCTTACTGAGGTAGAGACTGCCAAATAGCTGTTAGTGAGGGAAGTGCCATGTGTTCCAATTCTAGAAACCAGTAAGCCTGTACAGTCTGCCCTATATTTTCAGGCTTTCAGTAACTTACATAACTAGGTGCAAAATACTTATTTTTATTTCTGGTTCTTTTCTTTGGAAGTGCAGTCATGTGCAATCAGGTGGAATAAGTGTGCTGATAATTTTCCTTCAGAAATTGTAATGGTTAGCAATGTGGACACTTTTCTTTTTAGGCAGAAACCATGAGGTACTGAAGCAAGCATTCACTTTTCTTGCACTTGAGGTCACAAATTTATGCAAGTCAAAAATGTTGGGCCTGCCAAAAACATCATGCTACACTCCACCAAATAAAAGGACACTGTTATTCTTACAAGGAAAGGTTTGACAGGACAGGAAATAGGCAGGGTCATAGAAGTTTACTTAATACCAAAACTTACTTAACCGTCTTTAAGCCAAAATACAATGATAGTTATTTAACAAAAAAAAACCCCAAAACCAACAAAAACCTACCAAAAAATTATAAGGTGAGGAGGAATACAAATACAAGAGCTCCAAATTCTGTTTTTACAGGAGTACCAATCAATACAGAGACTAGGGAAAGCTTAATTTACAAAATTCAGGTTACTATATATCACCCACCCTTACTGAGTTAACATGTATTAAGTAAGTTTTAATTTATATCCTGAACTTACAGCCAGAGGCATCTGATTTGGAAAATCCAATGCAGAGTTTACCAGGCTATACATTACTTTCATTACAATGCAATCCTTAAGTAGACTGCATTCCACTTAGAGGAATGGAGGAAGAGAGTAAGAACACAGTGAATACGAAAGATAGGAAAAATGTTGCTGTTCATTACAATTTTCCATTTTTGTTGAAACACAGCAGGAGAGAAAAGCCACAGGCTTCTCTACTGCTCTTGCATGCCAGGAGGGATTATGCAAACACTGCAACCACCCAAATCTTATTTAAATTATAGTCATTGTTCCCCCTTTAATGGTTATATTTTTGCCTGCTTTCACTCAAATATTGCTGCATCTTGCTTTCCACCACCATGGTCCCAGTGGGAGTCATCAACTCTTAATTATAGATGAACAGATCTTTGAAAAATACCTCTAAAAAAAGAAGTGGAAAAGAAAGCAAACTTTAAGTGCCATCTAGTGGCTGATCTAGAAAACATTAAATAGAGTTAAAAAATTCCTACCATGCCATAGAGTAATATAACAGTGCTGAGCTGAGGAAGCTGTGCCTAAATTCTGGACTACACAACTCCAGGTTAACACTCCGGGGAAAAGAAAGAACTAAAGATCAATGGTAGCAGTAGTATTACTGCCATAATTTTAAAGATTTTTGTCCAAAAGTGGAGAGTTCAAGTGGTAGGAATTATTTAGGAATCCCATGTTTCTTCAAAACTCTCATCAGCTTATGATCCTCTGCCTTTCTAAGGACATAGAGGTTATTGTAAATATTGCAGGTGAAATCAAAGTATAGAACCCTCTCAGATCTCAAAACAGAACTCAAACCATGGAGGGGAATCTGGGGCCAAGCATCTCAACTTTCTTCCAAATTCACCTGGGGTGGAAGGCCGGATTTTCTCTGTCCCTGTAACAAGTCAAATCCATTTCTAAAAAATAAAAGGAAGCAGATTGTTAGTAATGTCCTTTTCCTTTCCTTGCAGGAAAATTCTCTTTTCTGCTGTAGATAAGAATTCCCAACGAACTTCTTTTCATTTATAAAAGCTTCATGTTTCATTTACACAGAGGATGTTCCACAACATCGTTCTCCAAGCTTAAGGTAACTCCTCTTGCAGATGAGAGTAGTTGAATTAAAGAGTAGCTTTGCCTGGGTCTGGTCAGTGACAGTGGAGAACAATGTAAAATTTTTACTTGACGTGATTTTCATTTTGTTTCTTTGGAAATGGCTTTACATCTCTTCAGTTTTGTAGCTGCAGTGAGCCCTGGGGATCACACTCCAGTGACAGGCTCTGGAGACATGAATCTGTCTACACAGAAGTGAGCCCTGTGCGCATTGCTGGGTAACTTCTGAAGTTACCTGCTCGAGCTGAAACACATGCACTCAATGACACAAGCTGTTTGTCACTGAATTACAAGTAAATTTACACTAAATTTAAACTAATTTACAACTAGCTAATGTAGGCAGGACAGGTCTCAGATAAAGTAATGAAAAAGAGATGGTTTTCCAGTCCCCTCTCTGTCAGATACCAAGATCATGTACTTTTGTAATGTAGATATTATAGGAAAAAGGGAACATGAAAATAATTGGGAGGGTATTGTTTTTCCTGTTAATGAAATTGTGGGACTATCAATAAAAAAGGTGTTGATAGCTTGGTTTGATCCATAGAGTAGGAAATGCTGTTTTAAGAAGCCTCTACTCAGTCCCAGTACAAAATGTCTGCCAAGTTTCAAATGCAGGCCTTGATCTGCAGTAGCAGTGTCAACTTAAGAACTCTCAGTACATTGGTGACTCTTGTTGCCTGGGTACCAGTATTTGTCTTTCACAGATTTTTTACTTCTATTGAAGCAAAGGAAACCCCAACACTCTAACAGGAATTACCAAGTGCCTTACCCACGTGCAATGGCTTGGTGCACATGGAGGAGCTCAGTGTAGAGGTGAGCTTGAAAGCATTTCTCATTTCAGATAAACATTCCCAAGGTCCTACTGGGAAGGGCCTTGCAGCAATCTAAAACTCATTACAGGCTTCTCAAGAGAAGTACTGAGAAACAATGGAAAGGAACTCCATCACACTGATTTTCAAAAGAAGTCTGCCTTTTCTGGCAATGACAGATAATGGTTTTCATGTTGACAAGTTACAATAGGAATGCATATGCACATTTGTTCCCCCCCCCCACCATGTCTGAGATAGCTCCTGAGATTGTGCTTTTTTAAGCAAATACTTATGTCAGAATCTGTAGTATTCACATAATTCTCAAAAATGGAAATCAGATGGCTTTCCATCAGATACGACAAATAATGAGTATCAACAGAACTCCAACTTCTTCCTTGTAGGTTGCTGTTCCAAGTGAGTCCATCTTGTAGCATCTTTTATAAAAAAGGACTTGCATCAGTGGAACCCCTGCTGGGTTTTTGCTTTGAGAGGTGGAAACTAAAAATTGCAGCAAAACTTTCTCTTGACTTACAGTCCAGTGAGAGGAAACAAATTTTCACAAAAGGATCACAGATTTTCAGACCTTTAAATAGCCTTTAAGTTCCTTTTTGGCAGGCTAACGAACTGAAGAAACTCAGTGTCAAGCTCAGCTTTCCCAGTTCATTTAGACTGCATTGCTGTGATGTGCTCCTTGCTTACAGTGCCTTTTGCAGGGTGTGCCTGCTCCTGATGGTCTGTCTGGGTGTACAGATGCAAGGACAGTGTTGTGATGTGGGCCAAGGGCCAATGGCAAAAATGACTGATCAGCATATAATGCACTTAGGGGAAAAGGCTTCTACCCTAGACAAAGATGAATCTACTTCTTGTTTCAGCATTGCCAAGCCAGGGTAATGCCTATCCCAGGGCTGAAGGGATCTGAACACTGCTCTTTAGTCATGCTGCTCTTTAGTTTCCAGCTCCTTGCAGAGGTGGGCAGGATAAAATGTATAAAATGTGTAGTATTTTGGGCCTACTTCACTAAAAATGGTCCTAGACAAGAACATGAAACTACAACTGAAAGAAGAGCATTATGAACATCAGCCTACAAAGGGCACACCTTTCCACTGCGAAAACTTAAAGCACAGTATTTCCTACCTGTGATCTTCCAGATAAGAAAATCTTAAAGTACACATAGCTGCAGGAAAAGAAGTATTTAAGAGCTTCAGAGCCTTTTAAAAATTATTTTATGTAACATGGAAAAATTGTCACTTTTCTTTAATTTTTTTGTTTCTTCTCTTCTCTGCATGTTCTTTCACCTAAAAGTTAGAGAGTCATTTAAGAAATTCCACACACTTACTGGATCAGGTTTAGGACAGATTCCAAAAGAATTCTCTCTTAACTGGACAAATGTGAACTTGAACAAATTGTGCACTGCTTCAATAATTCAGAATTTTTCTTCCATACAGTAACATATTAATAAATTTATAACAAATTTTTCAACAGCATATTTAATAGCTCTTATTTACTACATGTAAGTTATTTCCAGATGAGTTGTGTTATTTAACTCAAACATTGTATTGCTTTTTCTTTTAATATAATAGAGCTGAAAAATTGGCCACTTGAAGATCAGCTAAGGGTCAAAGTCAAAACTTTAACTTTGAATGGAAATACAAGCATTTGGACAGGTTGTAGAGGATGCAGTATTAAATGTCTTTGTCTTACTCTGATTTAGGAGTCAGAGTGGGAAGTCCTATCCCACTACTGTCACTGGTGCTGTATGAAATAGGCTCTCAGTTTGAAATCCTGAGAGCCATGTGGAAGATACCTTTCAAAAGTCTAACAAAAACTGGCAAGAGAACAATTGGCTGTTGTAGTTTAGGAGAGTAAAAGAAAAAAAACATTAAGTTATTTTTTCATTTATTACAGTTTAATTGCCATATAAACAATGTGTTCTTATTGCTGAGGACCAAACATCTTTAAAGAAAAATAATATATCAGATAGTAAGTCAAGCCAGTGATACACATTTCCTCATTATACAGACAAATTCGCTGGATGAAAGATACTGAGAAGTCTCAATAAAACTTGAAATATTTTTATGTACACTAAAAATCCTACTTCTAATTCAGATGAACATTTAGAAATAGTGTAACAACAACAAAAAAAAATAGAAAGCGTATCCAAGTTATTTTCAGTTCTTTCCAGTANCCTACTTCTAATTCAGATGAACATGTAGAAATAGTATGACAACAACAAAAAATAGAAAGCGTATTCAAGTTATTTTCAGTTCTTTCCAGTAGAGCCAAAGCCACCTTCACCACGTTCTGTATCATCCAGAGCCTGAAAGACATAAATTATGATAAGATGGTTTAGTGCCTTAACTTGCCTTTTGTTACTGTACAAGAGATATTGTCTATCATTTACTTGTAACAAGAGCTATAATTAAGAAACCAAAAAATGTACATGAGACACTTTAGAATATATTTTGTAGAAGCTTAAACAAATGCTTGTGAGACAACCATTTCTAGTATATACTGAACTGTTTCTCAAAAACTCTGAAAACTTACCAAAAAAGAAAAAAAATCCATGCAAGTATATACAAAGAATCAAGACTTTCATGCAGTTTTACCACTGAAAGTAATTTTAGCTAAGTATTTATCTATATAATAAATTTCATCTTATATACAAGTATCTTAAACTAATAATCATTGAAAAAAGAAGAAATATTTTCCTTTAGCAACTTACTTCAACTTCTTCTAGCTCAGGATAGTAAATGCGTTCACAGATGAGCTGGGCAATTCTATCCCCTTTTTTAACTGCAGAGAAGTTAAAATATTATTAGTTCCTTCAAAAAAGCAAACAATCAATACAGACTTTAGACAATCTTCTTTCAAGAATATCAGAATATAGTAAGTGAAAACACTTACTTGCAACTTAGCTAAATACATGGTAACAGACCCAGAAAAATACAGGTTAAGATAAACTTTTGCTTGGTCCTTCTAAAGTGAATGTCAGCAGCTCTACCAGCTCAAGGCCTTTCCATTCATTCCTGCTGTTATTCTCTGGCATCCTAAGTCCATTATGCATAAGTACTGCAGAGATGGAGAGACAGCTGTATGGATAATGTAGCTCCTCTTCTGAACTAGACCCAGGAATTTGGGGGGGGAAAAAGGCAAACTGATAAAAGGAAAACAGAGTTTCTCACTAGTAATGTTC
>VYXF01005536.1:132065-157252 GCA_013397295.1 Polioptila caerulea | reverse complement strand
GGTGGCAGCCCATATTCCATTCTCAATCTGGTAACCTAAATTAAACACTCTCACTGGAGGTACTCTGAACAGATTGCAGTGTAATCTCATTAAATGCAAAAGGATGGCTACAGCATTAGCAACGTAAAGGTGGCAGGAGCAAAGGCCAGGAAACAGAGTAATAAGTCATTAGTTGAATGAAGACTAAGATTTAGATTAAGAATGTCGTGACACAAGGCTATTTCAAGGAGGCAGCATCATTCTGTTATTTTAGAGCCTTCATTGTGTGTTTTTAGTGTGTGCAGTTAGTCTTCAAACCAAGCAGTGTGGACTCACTGGGTAGGAGATCTGAAAGAAAATTCCTTGAGCTGAGATGTAAGACTGAGAGGTTTCATATTTTTTCTAAGAGCTTCCAAAATTGAGTTCTGTCTTAATAAAGTACATCAAACAGGTAAATACACCATGTAGAATGATTAAAAAAACCCAAAACAACTCCTGAAAAATCCACCCAGAACCTCAAACTCCACAATCTGACAAACCCACAATTCTGTGTCTGGACACTGAGTGGAAGGGATGTCTGGAGAGCTTCCTTTTCCTCACCTCCTTGTTTTGGTGTGGCCTCCACTTGGGGAGCTACTTGGGGCTACCCAAAAAAGGAGAGCCTAATTCTGAACTCAATGTTGCCTCTGTAAACATTTCAGGAGCAGGTGAGAACTTTTTGTAGTGTTCAGAAAGTTGCCTTGCCTGTCTGTAGTGTTTGGGTGAAATCTCACAGTGGCAAAGACTGCTCTTTGTAGCTTGGTCATGTGAACCCACCTGTTTTTACCAAAATGTAATCTCTTTTTTTCCTAAAGGTGGAATGCATTTTTTTTTAAGCCTTTTATTTTGCACACATTTGTACATAGGGACAGAATTTAAGACAGGCAGTTGATTTTAAGTCATGTTTCATCTCTATTTCATCTACTAATAAACAATATTTGATACCAGCATGATAGAGAGACCAAATGGGAGCTTATTTTGTATTTGATGTAACTTTAGATCATTGGTTCAGTTCTTCTATTCAGATAATAAACACATTTTCCATTGTGAAATATTTCTACCATAAGACTGCAAAACTGAGGAGGATCATTTGAAGGCAGATAGTGCAACCAGAGTTCTTTTAGGAGTTTTTTCAATTGATTTAGATGCAAATTGATCTGTTTTGGGGATTTTTTTGGTCAGGGTAGCAAAGAAAATGGATGTGGTTTGGCTTTTTTTCTTTTTTCTGGGCCTCATGCACTTCTTTTCTTTGCAGTTTGTCTTTCACAGTGTTTGACATGTCAGGTCAAGGGAAATACAGAGACCTCTGGGAACACTACTACAAGTAAGCCTGTAATTTATTTTAAAGCATTGCTGTTCATGTTAACTGTTGTGTAGGTTATTTAAACAGAAGTATGACAATATCTAGTGGTTAGAAATGATTGAGAGGAGGCTTATACCTGGTGTTTGATAGAAGGTTTGTTCTGGATGAATAAAACTTTTTGTTCCAACAAGTGAACATTTTTATCTGCTGTTATTCTGTGCTTTTGTGGACAACTTGGGGGAACATACCAGAGATGAGATATAAATGTTGAAACCTAAAAACCAATCCTCTAAGAAAGCACAGGATGATTTAGGTTTCCAATTTGTCAGTTCTTCTGTAGGTCAATGACTTAAAACCTTCAAGATACTGGCTGATAGCTGAGATTTTTGAAGGTGAGGGAAATGAACCTCAGAGAATAAGGCACGTGTAACTAAGAACTTGAATGAATATTCTTAATGTTATTTATTAAACAGGATATTCTCTGTACTTTATAACTCTCTGGTATTGTCTTTGGGTAATAGATGGACACCATCCTCTGGTTTTAGAGTCTTTAGTGAAGCTTAATCTTCATTTGCATTGTCTCATGGCTATGCTGTGATGCCTGATCCTGATTTAGGTAACATGAGCAACACTAAACAATGCAAAAGTAGCTTGGAGAAATAGAAGGGAGAAATTGTGGTGATTATAATATTGGTTAAATATTAATATCAGTTGTGGTACAGCTTAAATTGTTTTTTAATTGAAGATTAATGCTTCCTCTCCTTCCTGTGCAAATTGTGCTAGCATTGAAAACATTTGGCCAGGAGATCTTCATTGTTCAAGAGTGTTAAATTGGCATTTCAGTAACTGATGCCCTCAGGCTGCTTTCAAAATGCTAGCAGAGTGCTTCATAAGCAAATAATTTTTGTGATTGCTGTATTTAATGCAGTAACTTATCCCTTGTGGGGCATAAATGGCTTTTTCATCTTAACAATAACTCCGTAACAGTGAGGGAGCTTTTCAGGTTATGCTGACAGTGAAATACACACTTGTGTCCACCTCTGGTCCTCATCCAGTGCAGTAGGCACATGTTTAAGATTAACTTCTAAGAATAGCATGAAAACAATAATTTCTATTAATTAAATAAAAATATTAACAAAATAATTACATGCTGTTCAGTTTATAAAGTTAAACAAGAGTTAATTTTGCAGGAAATTAAATCTGGCCGGGAGTCAAAGTAGTTGCCTTGGAGTCCTTCAAGCCTGAACTTTTCTTCTATTTAGTTTGAAAGTATCTTTTAGGTCATCCTCTAAGTACATTTATCTGCAATAATCCCAAAGTCATGTTGTGTCCCTATCCCTGTTACTTCTTTGTGAAGTTATTTTTTTTGGTGGTAAATACATGCCAGTACTCTTGATTCCTCTGGTAAAATACTCTATGCTCATGAAAATTGCTTAGGCATTTTCAGCTAATATGCAAAAGCTTTATTTACTAAAGGTTCTGTATAGCAGAAAAGAATGGGCCTCCTCATACAGTCGTGGGCTGCTCAGGTTATTTCTGCTTTCCAGCAGGTGTAGAACTGTTTCTTATCAAAATCCAAAGATAGATGGTGCTGGAGGGTAGAGAATGGATTCATAAGGTCTCTCAGAGAAATGTAAAATGAAGGAAAAGTGAATATTACATTAAAATATAAAGTAAATATATTTTCTGTGGGCATTTATAGCTGGTGAATTATGAATTGGTGAGACCTTATTTGGTTTTCAAAACAAGTTTCAGTAAATGGAACATCAGGTCATAAAATGTCTGTAACATGCTGAAACAATGAGCTGAATAGTTGCATATATATTGTGGCTGTGGTCATACTGCCAGCACAATGTCCCAATGATTTGAAACAGTCAAAACTTTTAACCTGTTGTTTGAAAAAAAAGAAAGATCTTGTTTATGCAGGATATGTAAAAATTAAAATAACCAGTATATGCCTAGCTGTGGACACAGATGTTTTTATAAAAAGGTATTTGACCTTTCTCTAAATAAACTTTAGTACAGGAAATACAGAATTTCTGTAAAGATGTGTCTTTATGGGGTTTCTTTCTGCCTGACCACAATGTCAAAATAGCAGTTGGTTACATTTTGGGTTCAATTTTCACTCTGGGTAGTAAAATCAAGCATTTCCAGAAGGTGTGTGGAGACAGAACCTTGTAGGGGCAGGTAACAACCTCATGTCTAAAAAATGATGCATGTTACCAAAAGATTGAATTTCAGAAATAAGACTGGATTCAAATGTTAATGGTAAATAATAATGACAAAAATTAGAGGAAAAACCAAGTTTGTTTGGACTTTTTCTTGGTGTTTCTTCTGAAGCCTTTTCTTATTCACAGAATACTCATTTCTTTGAGAACCTATAATTTGCCTCTTTGCTCTTTTTATGTTATGCAGAGAAGGCCAAGCCATTATTTTTGTCATTGATAGCAGTGACAAATTAAGAATGGTTGTGGCCAAAGAAGAACTTGACACTCTTCTGAATCATCCAGGTGAGGAGGCTTTTTTCCCCTTCTGTGTCCATATTTGTTATGTTGTCTTGAGAAAAACCTTTTTCTGACACATGCTGAGTACTTTGCAAGTATTTTAACCATTCATGAATATTAGCACAATAATAGTCTTCAAAAACTTGTGGGAATTTTTTACCTATTCACATTTAGAAATTGGTCATGCTTCAGCTTTCTACACAGAGTTGGGTGGGTCTTTTATTAATCAGTATAGATGAAAAGTTATATTGTTTAGAGAAAAAACAGACATTGATTCGAAGCTGGAGAAGCTTCTTGTCATGACCAGCACAGACAAAACTGTGTCTCCCTCTCTGTTTTTTCCATGAAGACAGCTAATTCCTTTAATACATTTAACTTTCTTTTGCCGTCTTCATTATAATTTTTTATGCTTTAGCCAGAAATAAGGAGGGATAACTACACCAGTCAGTTTCAATTCCCTATGGAAGAGGATATGAGAGGGTTCATGGTCAGAGTCTTGGTTTTAGGGTTTTGGTTTGGTTTTTTTTTTATGTGAGACTGCACCTTAATTAAGTTCTGGTATCAGTTAATTCTTGGCTTTCCATGTATCCAGCATTACTGGGATGTGTCTGTAAATAATATGCAATTTTTATTTTCAGCACTTTTGGTAGCTATAATATAAAACTACATCTAGGAAGTTAAAAAGTGAAATAATCCTGTGATTCCTTAATTATTTCTTAAACTGATAGAGCCTTAACTTGTGGGATTCCCATGCTGAAAATAAGAAAGGAAAAGCTGACTTGCATTTCTAAGAAGAGCAATGTGTGATAGGGACAAATATGTTCCCATGCCTTTGTTTTCCATGGAGACTTTATGTAACACTTTAATTCATCAACAAAGAATCTGGAGCTGACTGGGCCTTCTTATTCTCTAATTTTCTCATTCAAGGGTGTGGGCTACTTCAAATGCAGACACTGCAAAGACAGTGTCAGGGAAGTCACAGGGAGGATGAGGTGAGCCAAAGGCTGCAGGTGGATTACACAGAGGCCAGGGCACTTTGTGCCAAATCAGGGATTAACTGCAGCAGTAAAAGCCAATTCTGTTGGTCAAGTGGAACCACACAGGGCCAAGGGTGAGAGGTAAAGCTGCTGGAAGAAGTTACTGGTTTAATAGAGGGCAGAAGAGTGAAAATGTTTAGGCAGAGTAGAAACAACCTGAGGTGGGACTTTTCATTTAGGCATTAATAGGTCACTGATGCTGACCTAGCAGGTCAGTGCTGTTCAGTTGTTCATGAATTTGTGTCTTCAAGTTCAAAGACCAGGCTCTGGCTGCTGAGTGCAGTCCTGAGAACCAAGAGAGAGCAGTGGTGGATTTCTGCCTTGGAGTGGCTTAGCTCCAACACAGCAACAAAATCACTGATTTGTCAGCTTTGATATATCACATCCAAGAGAACCAAAGAGCTTAAAAAGTTCTTCTAGGATAATATTCAATAAAAGTAGCTGTTAGGTGAATCAATATACGACTGGTTTGCTATATCAATATTTTTTTTTTTTGTATTAGTGTTCTGCCTTTCTTGCTGCATACCCTACTTTCTCCCAACTCATGCTTCTGTCTGTGTCATCCTCCTGGAGTGGTTTAAATGTACATGTTTACCTCAGTTTTAAATGGAATTGAATCAATCCTGTCTCTGACAGTCTTAGCAATCCCACAGTAAAACAGTGCCCTGTCTTTTTGCCAGGTTTTCCCTGAGGGAAAGGGAAGGGAATGTGTCCTGAGAAGCATTAATGGGGTTAGAAGTTGTACTAACTGGGACTCTTTTGTGAATCAGAGCTATAAATTATTTTTACTTACCCATTTTTTACTGCCCATTAATGGGCAATGCACTCTTCAAATAACAGCTTGTTTAATGATAACTGTAGCATTTTTTGGTTTTTTTTAAATCAAATTTCATTCTTCAGCACTTTGAGAGATAGTAGGCATAGATTGCCTGGATTAGACAATGACTCTTGGGTCACTTCACCCCCAGCACATGCTTCTAAACTAAACTGAAATTCTTGTAAACTTGAAATTCTCTGTGTAAAATTCCACATCACACATGTAGTGCTTGGAGTATTTTTTTTTATGTGTCAATTCATAAACAGTTGCAGTTAGAAAATGTTTACTTTCCATTAGTAACTGTGAAAAGTGTGGTAGGGAAATACAGCACATTGGGAAATAATATACATTTCTGTGACCACAATGTTATTTAGCAAATATCTTTGGGTGTGCATTATGAGTCTAGGTGGGTAGATTGTGCCCCTTTCTAATTGTTTAGGAAAACACTGGAAACTCCTTGATTAACTTGGCTGTGTGCATCTGTGATGTCAGCTAATTTATGTGATATCAATTTACCCATAACCTGCAACCTGTGGGTACCAAGTGTCATTTGATTATACTGTAAATTAATGTAAAAGTTTCAGTAGGAGACTCAATAGCTGCTCAGCTATGGAATCCAAACTGAGATTTATACTGTGCTTGTGTTTTGAGGCCTTTGACTTGTGTTTGTGGATATCAGAGGACAAAAGAGCTCCAGGTAGGGTAAATAGTTTGTGAGAATTGTCAGTGTTTTGATCAGCACTTACCATCTCTGAATGAATATGGGGAGTTAGTGTTATCTCCATTGATTCTGTGGAAAGGTTTGTAGGGAGGTAGAAAAGAACATAATTAGGAAAGTTCAAACGATTTCAGCACTGACAGGTTGTTGGGATTTTGGGGGATTTTAGCATCCTTCTGCCCATCAGCAGGGGCAGATGGCTTCTGTTTGACATTTTAAAATAAATCCTGACCTAGCTTCTTGTATGAAAGAACCTTTTCTTTTTACTATTTTAAAAACAGCCTGTGTAGCAATTTTCATTGAGGTGGTAGTGTGTAAGTTCTTTTCCTGTCAAACACTGATGGACAGACTAAAACCTAGATTTTCTCTAATCCTGTACTTTGTATAAATAATATGAAAAACTCTGAGAGTTACTCGTGGTGCTGGTAATTTTTTGGCAATGTTACATCTGTAACTTTGAAGAGAGTATATTTTGTTTCCTTCTGATCACCATATAATCTTTCGGGGTAATCTGTGAGGTTTAATCTTGTCTGTGTGTAAGTGTCCCAGAAACTACCAGTCCTTTGTTTGGTCTGTAGTTCTCACTGCTAGCTGCAAGAGCTTCTGGAGAAGTCCTTCGAGGGAAGGGAGAATAAAGGATATCCAGACATGGGCATTTTTTTCCAATTCTATAAGTTCTATGAAGTAAGGGATGCTTCCCAGGACACTGAAGGATAATTCAGACAACCCTTCTCAACTGTTGTTGTTCATTATGAATGAACACAAATGATTTTTTCCATCCATTTTATACATCCAGACCTCACTAAGCAGAGATGTGCAGTGTTTGTAGGCAGTGGTCTCTTGTTCCTCGGCTTCACCAACAATTCCTACCTCCAGTTTGAAGTGTGGGTATAAGGTGGGGGGAGAGGGGGTGGAAGATTGCAGAGCCTGCAAGGAAGTTTGTGAGCATTCTGGAAGCGTGCAGCAGAGGCCAGGTGACCCATCAGTGTGTGCGCCTTGGTAGGATACAACCTTCAGAGAACTGCAGCTACAGGTGAGCAGAACACCTTCCTGTGTTGTTTGTACCTTGTTACATGCAGAGATTACTGAGTGTTGCCTCGTGTCCTGAGGGTTCTGTCTCTTCTCCTGCCTAGATATTAAGCACCGTCGACTGCCTATTCTCTTCTTTGCTAACAAGATGGACCTCAGGGATGCAGTGTCATCTGTGAAAGTGTCTCAGTTGCTGTCCTTAGAAAACATCAAAGACAAGCCCTGGCATATCTGGTAAAGTTCTCTTTTTCTATCCTTTTGTTGGCATTATTTTGTGCATTCCTATTTTAGCCCTGTTAGTAGTGCCACTCACTACTGTGTAAAATAAATGAAGCAGATAAAAGAGAGATGCCACATGTGAAACAGTAGTAATATAAAAATACTTATGGTGAAACTGACTTTAAATGTACCATGCATTCATTTAGACTGTGTCTTTAAAGTTTTCACAGCAGAACTGTTAGCCAAGTAATGGAATGGAGGATTTGCAGTGAAATCAGAAGGCAGGCTTGATATCAGAAGAACAGTTGCCATTATATTTTGCTGGGAAATTAAGTAGAATTGTTATTAGAGTGCTAGATTACCTTGCAGGTTTGAGAACATCAATAATAAAACCTTTGGAGTTTTTTTCCACTCCACAGATGCTTCTGTAAACTGTTGTCAAGGACATTGAGTAAACTGCTCTCTTCTGTATTCAGAGGGATGCAGTACTCTTTGTACCCAGTCATGTTTGAGGGGATTTTTAGTTGTGGGAGCTGGTCTTTTCTTCCCAAAGGATGTGAGCTTTACTTAGGGCTGGTGTTCACAAGGAAAAAACTCTCCTTTTCTCAGAAGTGTCTTATAGAAGTCAGTTTTTTGTCCCATTATAGTCCTCAGCTGTTAAAAATAAAAGTGAAATCACCAGGTAAATGCTGCTGAAAGCTACAGTTTTCATTTTTAGGCCCTTTAATGTTAATCTTGATTACCTGGACATTGTTATTGTCCAAAAATCACACTCATGAATTCCCAAGCTTCTTGGAAGTTTGTTTTATAGGGAACTGCAGCTACGGTCCAGACTCACTGCTGTGCTGGTTTTCATAAATTGAAGAATGAAGAGCGTTTGAACAGTGATTCCCCAGTGATTCAGAAGGTGGATTTACACTGCTCTCCGTGTAGCAGAATAGTTTTCTACATTAACAGACGCTCCTGGGGTTGCTGTTACAATGAAGTGTGTACACACACATATAATGCCTCCTTCCAGCACTCTCACTGTGTGTAGGAACTGTGTGGAGGACGTTTGGGCTTGATCCTCCTAAAGGTCTTTTCCAGCCTAAATTATTCCATGATTCATGGCTGCTGTTGGGGGGAGTAAACATCTTTCACAGCGTTGTCTGAGGAGGGAAGTGCTGCAGAACAATGTGTCTGCCTCGTGTGGGAGCTCTCCCAGAGCCCCTCCTGTGCTGGCAGTGATTCCTTGTGCCTTGAAACTGGAATTAAAATAGATCACATCATGAAATGGTGTTTCCCTATGGGGAAGGTGCCCTGTATCATTTGAGGAGCAGTCTTCTCCATAGGAAGAAAACTTAAGGAAACTGTGCCTGATGCTACTTTGCAATTATGTAAATTACAAGTTTGGTGATGACTCCACTAACTGGTATTTTTACAATGTTTTTGAAATTTGTTTTGTTTCTTTCAGTGCCAGTGATGCTCTTAAAGGAGAAGGATTACAAGAAGGTGTGGATTGGCTCCAAGGTATATCATATGCAATTCTCTTGCTCTGTTTTCATTTTGTTACACTCTTTCATTTTGTAAGGTTTTTTCTTTATTATTTCCTTTGTTTTCTTTCTGTCCATTTCTGCTGTCAGATCAAATTACACAGTGAGTACTAAAGCTCTATCTCCTATTTGCCTTTCATTTACCTCCTTAATGTGCACAAAATATCATGTGGGCTCCCCTGACCAAAGTGTGTGTTATGAAATACTGATGCACGCTCTTGCAAACTGTGTAGCACTTTGATTTAAACAATACCAGCTCCCACCCTTCAATGTCTTATTGTGGTAGTTCAGTTTCTTCTTTAATTAATTCTTAATGGCCTGGCCCTGTTTGACATAACTTAATGTTATGTATCAAGAAATAGTGAAAGAAAATAAGCCAAGTACTCAGACAAATACACTGGTTTTAATTATACACCTTCAGCTCTTTAATCCAGAGCCAAAAGAAGAACTTCTTGCCCTATAACGATTATAGGACATGCAGACACTCACAGCTGCATGGAAAAGATCAGATGCAGCTTGGATGATGTCTGACATCCAGTACCTTTAATGACAAACTTGGTTCAGGTGTTGTGTAGTGACAAACTTGGTTCAGGTGTTGTGTAGTGACAAACTTGGTTCAGGTGTTGTGTCTCCTGTTGTGTGTTGCTGAGGCTCTGGTCTCTCTTGTCCTCGTGCTCAGTGTTTCCATTAGTGAAGTGTGCCCTGGTTCTGGCAGACTGGTCCCAGTTTTAGCTCCTGACTGGCCCTGCTTTGCTGTGAAGTGCCTCGGGGGGTGCGGGCTCAGCCGAGTGCAGCGCCCGCCTGCGCTGTGCCCCGCTGGCCGCCGGGTGTCAGCGCTGGCCCGGGGATGGAGCCTCCTTCCAAAGGGCAGCAGCCAGCCCTGCCCCGGCTCAGCTCATCCCCTCTGGCCTGGGGACACCAGGCTCTCCTTTCTGCTTGCACTCGGCCTGCTGACTAGAAAAAGATGGTTTGTTTTACCGAGCTATTGTAGAGTACAAAAACATTCGGTCGTGTTTTCAAAGGGAGGGCTGCTCGCCAAAAATAGTCTTTAGGAAGAGATTTACTGCCCTGCAGAAGAGCAGTGATGTATCCTCCACCAGCTAAAATAATTGTGGGGTGGGGAACCAGGATCTTGGCGTTGAGTTTCCTCCTCTCCTGTATCCTATCATCATAGAGGCAGATTCCAGATCATAATTTTTCCTAATTCCAGGCATAGTTCTGGCTTTGTAATGTTTTCTTGCTATGTTCAGGGTCTCTGCTTCTCTTGGAGGAACCTTTAGAGTTTCAGTCCAAATTTTGGGTTTGTACATAGCTTCATGCTGCTTAAAAGGGTCTCAAATGCTGTGTAAATATTTTCTGACAAAATATTTAAGTTGTATATGTAGATTTTTTTTAAGCACAGCAAGCAGATGCTTCTGCTGTCACTCACATAGCTCTTCAGTGCTATTCCCTTCTTAGGGAGTGTTAAACTTCTTAATTTTCTGAGCTGAAGATCCTCATGGATGGGCTCTATCTGAAAATTTCCTTTAACTCCCTGGTTCGGTGAACCCAAAAGCTGAAGAGGGGTTGAGTTTAAACTGCACTGTTACCTACAAGCACGTGTAGCTTGGCAATTATATGTTTAATGAATACTTTGATATGTCAAGGACAAATTTTTACTCTTGATTCTCCTCATTCCTAGAGCACTAGATGGAAATATTTGGAACAACTCTGTAGTTATGGTGGTCCCTACATCACAGCCTGGGGATGCCATAAAATTCAGGGGAGGAAATGACACCTGGTGAATGAGTGCACAGTTCTTGTCAGCAGCCAAGCTTTCCTTAGTTACCCTTTCCAGACCCATTTCACAGTTGGGGTAGCAGGGGCAGAGAGTTTTGTGGGGTTTTTTCCCTAGTGAAGGCTGAGTTTGCTATTTTCCTATTTTTTAATGGGATTGCTTTTGCAGCAGCACATCCTTCATAGGGTAAAACAAACCTGTCTCACAGCATTCCCCCTTTGTGCTGATTTCCACATTTTGTAATGGGATAATGGATGCTTTTGGTAACCAAGAAAATGTTTGAAGTGAGTTGAGAAGTGCCAATCAGGCAGCAATATGGAGAATTGTGGCTACTGAGAGTTTTCATGTGAGTTATTCAAAACCAAACTTGAAATCTTTTGCTGCTTGGCGGTTCATGTTCAGTTAAGTGGAAGCTAAAATGTGTAGATGGAATTGAAATGCCTACTTCATAAAGCAAACTTCCAGGTCTTACTGTCATCAAAGTGATCTTATAAGCCTGAAGAAGATAAAAATTGATTTAGGTGGAAGAGTCTCCCTGTTTAATTAGCAAGCTTTGGGGAAAACAACTTGGCTGTACAGGAATTTGAGAAGTGGATGAGAGAGCAAGTTGAAAACAACTCTGCGTTGTCCCCCATTCTTGTTACTGCATCAAAATATCTAGATCTATTTTATATTTTAAAAAAGCAAAATGCAGCAAGAATCATCTTGTGCTAAGACTGGATGTTTCTTTTTACTAACAGGTCAGATGCAAGCAATGAAGACATGAGAGATAAATAAAGGATCCGTGGGGTCCTTTTACACCCTTTGTCAGTAGGTGAACATGTTCCTTCGAAAGGAAGAACGATTTGAAGAAGATGAACAGTTCAGCTAAAATATCCTGTATTGACTTGTTTCAGTTTAGTATCTCTTCCAGGAAAACTGAGTGTAGACAACCTAGCACCTCAGGTATGCACATTGATGAACTAAGTTGAATCTTGTGACTGGAGAGTGTATACAAAAAAAACCCCAACTTGTGTTAACAATAAACATCTGCATTCATTTAAGGTTTAGGTGATAATTAGCCATGAGGAAATGCCCCTCAGTTTTTTTGGGGGGACACCTTTTGAGCAAATGGGAATAGTATTTTCCAGAAAAAGAATAATCAGCACTTCCTGAAATCCAGCTGCATAAGATACCTACTGATTTTAGATGCCCAGTTTTAGACATTACTGCCATTTTTTTATATTAAAGTTTGACATTGGGTTTTTATTATCCACCTCTAATAGACTTCTATAAGAATATTTTGATTAAAGAGTCAAGGATTCAAATGTTCAGTCTATTTGTTATAGATGATTGCAGATGTTTTTAAGGAATTGCTTTTAATGAAATGTTACAAATTTTTGTTTTGTGATTATGCCATGGTTATATTTGCATTCCCATCAATAAAACTTCAGATATATGACATGCCCTGATTGGGTTTTTTAACTTTAATATGCTCATTAATGGTCTTTACATCCTGGAGATTTTTGGTTTTCTATTTGTTTCATTGGGAGTTTGCATATCCATATTCAAGTGGATATAGCACTGTATATATAATAAAATGGTATCTCTGTTGCCAAGGGTTTTTTTAATTAATTGCATATATTTTTTACACTACCTAATCAACTAGACTGCTCTTCCAGATACTTAAGGGGCATATGAGGATGGGTCAGACTGGAAGGGACCAGAGTGGGGTCATCTGGCCCAACCTCCCTGCTCAGGCAGGACCATCCCAGAGCACATGGAACAGGATTGCATCCAGGTGGTTCTGGAATATCCCCAGTGAGGGAGGCTCCACAGCCTCTCTGGACAGTCTGTTCCAGTGTGTGGTCACGGCACAGTAAAGAAGTCCTTCTCCATGTCCAGGTGGTACTTCCTGTGCATCAAGTTTCTTGCAAGTTGTATTTCAAAAACATGGTTAAGGGACAGCTCACTGGTTTACTAGGTCATTATTATGAAATGTGTTATATATTTCTGTTGTGTATAAAGACTGTTTTACTTTCAAAAATAAATTTAATAAACTTTCTGGCTCCAAAGATGTACCCTAGGTAAGAAATTAAGAACTTTATTTTTGTTCTGTCACCTCTTCGTTTTCAATCCCTCCTCCCTCGTTCAGGAAAGAGCAGACTGACCCTGGCAGTGCTGAAGACTCCATTTAACTCAGGGGTTACCTGATCCCTGTGGGACATGTAATATGTCATATGCAGCTCTTGCAAAAGCTTCCCCCCGTACCCATTAGCATATAAAACACACAAATGTTCTGTCAGCATGCCTTCTAGGCCTCTCCTCAGAGAGGAATATTTGGAGATAAATGGGAGAACAGTGTCATGTACTCTCAGTTATTAAATAGTTAAATTTAACTCCCCTGCTTTGGCAGAAGAAAATCTCACTGTAAGACATCTTTCTTACAGGATGCTCTGGTTCTTACAGTTCTGTTTGTCATGGAAGTATTTTCATGTCTCTTTCTGTGACGCTGTTGGCGTTTTGTCAACTCTGAATCTAAGTATCTATAGAAGAATCAAATACAATGGAGGAACAGTAATATATAATTCTGAGAAGTTTTCCTCTGAATTGTGGGCAGATAATGTTCAGGTTTGCTTTGCTTTGGATAATACAGTAATTAAAATAATGGGTTGGAAGGGACCTTAAAGATCATTGAGTTCCAGCCCCTGCCTTCCTTGAACAAGGGACACCTTCTACCAGACCAGGTTGCTCAGAGCCCCAGCCTAGTCTTGAACAATTCCAGGGACGGGAAGACCACAAATTCCTTGGGCAGTCACTGCCAGTGCCTCAATATGCTCCCAGTAAAGAATTTTTTCCTAGTACCTAATCTAAAATTATTTCCTTGAAAATAATACTCATAAAACTGTTTTGCTGTGTATAAGTATTTTGTAATTATTGTGGTTCACTAATATGTCTGGTCTAAATGAAACATTTAACAGTTTCTTTTCTAGCAAAGAAAATGTAAGTTCTTACATAGAATCCATCTGCATTTTTTACTTCCTTGAATAGTATGGTTCTTGATGGTTTTCTGATTATTTTTGTTTGTTTATTTTGAACTATCATAAAGTGCTATGTTTATCCTGTGGATTGCCTTTACTGTCATGGGAAGCTGTTTGAACCTACAGCTTTGTTCTTACATCCACAAAGCCAAGGGAAGTACTCTAATTATTTTTTGCTTTCTAATGTGGTTAGTAACTGCTTTTTGAGAACAGCAGTTAAGTTTTTAATGTTTATTATTGTTCCTCTTCTTGTTTTTTTGGTGTTCTGCAACATCTCTGTTCATGCCTTATGAGGCCACTGGTCTAAATGAAGACCTGTTGGAAGGAATGGAAATAGTAACAGTAGGAAAATGCTGGATTTCTTTTTTCCCCAATAATTACTGCTTCAACCATTAGTTATCTCTTACTTTTAGAACGTTTGTGATAATTTTGTTAACATAAAACCTTCTGAGGGGATCTCTGCATGTTCACCTCTCCTTCCCACCTTGGTGTACAAGTGTAAGTCATTAACATCCACAGGTGCTGGAGCCCTGAGTTGCTCTAAAAATGTTGAATTTGGCACAAAGATCATATATTGCACAAAATCCTCATATATGCTAAAAGGCTGCTTTGGGGTTGGTTTTTGTGGCTGTCAGACTTCCCTGCTGTTGTCCCATTACATTTGGGATGTTCAAGTAATGAGTGAGTTCTGTCTGGATGCTCCAAGACAGTTTGCAATAACAAAGTTATTTATGCTTTTGCAAAGCATATTTATTTATGTTTTTGCAAAGTTTTTTATGCTTAAGGAACAAAGCAGTCAAGGGAATATTCTTGTTTTTTTAATCCCTGTTACTGTAGGTGTATGCATTAAGTGGTAACTTGAAGGACAGTGGAGTGACTGAAACAGACTCAGGGAATTTGGTCTTTACACCCCACTCAGTGTTTTGTGCTGTTGCTTCTATGCACACTGCCCACTTACATATTGATTAATTTCCTTTAAATATGCCTGGTCAGGCTTATGACATTTTCAGCTGAAATATGGTGCAGTTGTTTTCATATACAAAGTGTTGCCTTCTAGGTCTCTTTACTGAGGGGGAGCTATCAGGTAAATGTGGAAATCCTAATTTTCCTGGCTGTTCTAGTACTGAGAACACCAGTCCATGGGAACCTTGTGTTTAGCTACTGCTTGCAGCTGTGCTGAGAGCCTGCATGGCCTCAACACTCCCAGGCAATTTCACATGAAGCAAGTGCAGTTCTAAGTGTGAGGATGTAAATGTAATGGAGCCTCCTTTTAATCTCAGCCCTCTCACTGTAATTTCCTTGGGGTGTTTTATTTACCAATATGAAAGATAAGCTGCTGTAAAAGACCAGACACAACAGCTCAGCTTAGTTGTCTGCAGACAGGCATTCTGATGTGGTAATACGTAGAATGGTAACGTTGCACTTCAGAGCTTCTGTAAAACAGCTGTGCAACTGTTTGGGAAAGCAGCTTATCTCTTAGGAGCTTTAACTAGGAAATATCATTTTGTTGGTAATAAGAAGTAAGGCTGAATCAAAATGCTTGTCCTTAAAAGCAAACATTTATTAAGCCAAGAAATGGTGTTTAATCTCAAAAGGGGTGGGGCTGGGGGGAGGTTTTGTTTGTTTGCTTTAAGTTTTACTTGTTTTTGAAGTTTTACTTGATTGGAAAATCACTCTTTTTATTATTAATTCCTGTCATCCATTTATTTAGTTCTTTCTGGCCTGCCACATCCCCATTTTACAGAAATCCTTGCTTATCTTGATCCTCAAATTTTGGTCTGCTTCCTTTAACTTTTGCTGGGTCCTCTTCTAGTGAAACTTTGCAGCTCCCTTCCCTGTTGTTGTGGTTTTGGGTGGGTTTTTTTTGAGAAACAAAATAGATAATGAGAGAAAACAGCTCTAAAAAAGGAGAAAAGGGTGCTACCAAGAAAGACTCCAACTCTTCTCTTTCAGAAAGGTAGGAAAGTTTGCTTTCAAAGGTTAATTTGCTATGCTCTGATCCTTTTTTATTATTTTTCACTACTTAAATTTAAAAATGCTCTGTCACTATGCAAAACTAATATTGTGTGTAATAGCTAACCAGAGTTCAGAACTTTAAATGCTATCTTGTAACAAATGCCAAGTGTTTTTAGTGATCTTTTGGAACCATCCTTCAGTTCAAGGCTCTGTAGCTCCTGTCACAGTAAGTTACATCAGGGAAGCATCTGTGTTTGTGTGAACCAGCACTTTGTAATTAATTTGCCGCTGTTCAGTCTGTTGGATTTACCAGTTAATTGGTTGAATTTTCCTGGCCATATGAAACTCTTGCTCTCACAAGTACAGCATGTACGTGATAATGTCCTGTTCTCCTTCAGTGGATGTCAGGATCTCACCGTGCAAATCAGCCGTGTTTTCTTTTCCCACTCTTCTAATGACAGCATGAAACCCCCTCCCACTACTGTTTTTCAAAATAAGTCCTTGAAATGAAATCCAGGCACTTTAATGTCTGCCTGCCATTAAATGATCTTGTGTTCTCCAAACTGTTTGCCAGGAGATGGAATTAATTGTATTACAATCATATTACTCAGGCACCAGCTCAAAAGGGGGTGTTGGTAATTTCTCTGGGATTCAGGGAGCACCTTTGAAGAACAGGGTATCTTGGGTGGTAAAAGAAGTGTAAATTTAGCAACTTCATGCTAGGCAGTCTTCTGGCAAACAACATTGTCTTTGAAGATCAGTAAGTGGATTGAAGGCTTAGCAAAATAGTTACTGAACCAAATTTAGTTTGCTGAAGAGTTGCCTAACAGTTCTCAGTAGAGGAAAGAAAAGCCAGTAAGGAAAGATTTAAAAAATCAAGGCCATTGTGTTGTGTGGAGGAAATTTCTTTGGGCTGGACTGATGCTATTGGGTGTTAAAGAAACCTAAGCCTCATGAGGCTCAGTGAGGTAACCATGATAAATGATTGAAGTGGATGCTTGGCGGTACAGACTAATGAGAGCAGGCCCATCAAACTGCTTTTACAGAGCAAAGAGAGCTGGTGCTGAGAGCCTAATGTCCTAACGTGTGTGGCCTCAGTTTCTTCAGCCTGAGCCTTCCCAAGGCCTTCTCAGTCCTTGGAGCACGCTGTGCACTCCTGCCTCTGAGGTGTAGTTTCATCCAAAAAGAATTCAGTTCGTGTCCTCCCAGCCAGCTCCATGATGTAAACAAAAGCACTATTAGTGAGGATTATCTTTAAAATACCCTCGTGACCTGAATTAATGCACGAGTGGAGGCATGCCTGTGTAAACTCGAGAGGGAAACAATCCCAAAGTTTTCAAACCATGGGTTTGGAACCATGTGAAAGAACAGCAGAACTTGGCCAGAGGTCTCCACAAGCCAAAGTTCCACAGGAATAATGCCAGTGAAATAATTAGGAAAAATACAAGTTTGCAGTGTGCTTCACTTGGAACTGGGAAAGTTTATTCCACAAATACAGGATATTAACCATTGGACAGGGATTAAGGAATAACACTTCCAACTTGGAGGAAATGGCATAATGTCACTTGTGAAAAACAGGCAGTCATGACTAAATAATACTAAATATTAAAATCTTTATATCAGTAATAAAAGAGTCATCTGTCAGGCATCACTGATGTTCTTGGCATTGTCTCTATTTATGATCACATAGGTTTAAAGGAAAAGAACTTTGCAATCTTTTTTTTTTTTTTTCTTAAAATATCAGTCTGCAAGTAAATCTCTCTTTGTTTTAAGCTTATCCACCCATGTGTATTAGTATAAACTGAAAAGGAAAAATGTGTCTGAAAATTGGTGTAATGTATAACAAATGGAATAAATGAACCAGAAAGTGGATGTTGTTTTCAGTTATAGCAATATTCCAAAAATTTTTTTCCATCATGTATTACATCATCAGTGGATTACATTAAAGCATCTTGGACCTAATTTAACATTTTTGTCTGTGAGGTGATGTTGTTGGTCAGTCATTAATTCTTGCTTTAGAGGAGTAAGGACTGGTGAAGGGTTTCTTTTCAAGGGTGGAATGTTTGTGCTGGGAAAGGTGGTGCTTTTCTCTTTTAATACTTGTTTTTATTCCCTCTTCACCCCCCTTTTTGGAGGTGATCTTTTGCATCCTTAGGTAGTTTTCAACAGGGAAGCGTTACTCTGTTATGAGGTGCCTAGAACCTATGCATAATTGTTTTCTAAGTCCTCTGCTGAGCTTTAAATCAAGAGCAAGTTAATGCTCTAAAATTTTTTTTGCAGCAGTTTCAAAGCAGGCTAAATTGATCTATAAACTAATCCAATCTAGTGATTAGAAAGTATTGCTGTATTTTGCAATTAAGTTTTGAGTCTTACTATTTCTTTCATTGGTACCATCATAAAATAAGATCAATCACTATTATGTTAGAAAACAATTGCAGAACAGCCACTTCAGTGCTGACTTACCACTTCTATTATAGGTACATATACTAATATAATGAAGCTATGTTGTAACTTTGCAGTTCCTTGTTGTAACTTTGCAGAAATTAAAAGACATATAGGCAAAACCAAGTCATTCAGGCTGTATAAATATTTTTAAGTACCAAATTTCCTTTTTACCCATTCTATAACTGTTAAAGTACTACTTAGTTCTCTGTCTACTCTGATATGTCATGCAATGATTTTAAAAAGCATTAAAACCCCCTCTTTTTGTGGGTAATAAATCCCATGCTTTCCTTGAGGCATATGTTCTGTCATCATGTCAGGTAATAAATTTAAGTAAGTCCTTAATTTATGCAGAATACAAACTATCTGTGATTTCTTAAAGGCTGTAGCAATGCCTGCGGTGTGAAGTGAATGCCAGGTGATCTGATACTGACATCAGACTAAATAGGAATATTTCAATCAGTTCCTAATATAAAGAAAAATTGACAGCTTTATCCAGAGAATTGATTTACCACAGTGGGAGCCTTTATTTTCAGCAGCAGTTCAGCACACCCTGAAAACTGGAAAGCACAGAGTATCTCTACTATTTATGAACTGCACTAAGTGCATTCTATAAAATGCCATCTTCCATTGTAGAGAAACCCCTTTAGTCTTCAAAGTCATATTTTATTGGAACAGAGCTGTGCATTAAATACAGAAAATATTTCTAAAGAACAACATCAGATAAAAGGACTGTTTCAGGCTCATATTCCCATTAGCCAGATGTTTCCTTGTGATGGTGTTTACTTCACTGAAAAAGCTTTTCTGCCTTGACTTTACTAACAATGAACGCTTGAGTGAGGAAACGTGGATTACTCAGAATTTTTGTTCTGGGGATATTAAAGGAAATCTTCTTTCGCCTGTTAAAGGTTTTCTTGTGTTGGGCATAAAAAGAAAAAAAAAAAACAAACCACAAAACAAATGAGTGTGTATGGGGGATCAGTGATGTTGTTACTTACCCAGCTAACCAGGCAAAGTCTGGTCAATGGTCACTTGAATTCTTACAAACTTGGCCTTTAAGATTTCTTTCTTACCCTTTTTCTGTGTGTTACACAGACCCTGTGTACTGTTATGTGGAACTTGTGTGCCAAGAATTAGACTCTGTTCTTCTGTTTGTTCTGTAATAAGCTTGAAGTATTTCTCCCTGTTTGGTATAACTTATGGATATAATTTGCATACATAAAAAAGGGTCTCTTCTTTGTTTTCTCTCTCTCTCTCTCTCTCTCTTTTTTTTTTTTTTTTTTTTTTTTTTTTTTTTAATTTCTTACTGGAAGCTTAAATAGAGAGGAAAATAAGTTGTTCCGTGAAACCAGATGGGATTCTGCAACATTAGCAGCCAAAAGCTTTTATGATCCTGTTTGGCTCAATCCATAAGAATTCTGCTTGTTAGAGACTGGTGTACTTAGAGTCAATTTTATACATCAAATATTTTGCAATGTATTTCTCCAGACACCAAAGATGATTGTTCCTTTCAGAATATGCTTATACACATGCTCAGTATGAAAGTGATAAGGGGTTACTTTATATCTATATCTATCTATATTCTAATTTTCTAATATTTTTAATAGTATTTTATAAAGGCTCCAGAACATTGGGTTAAAAATTTTTCTGTGTTGTGAAATCCAGCAGGAAAGACAAGCCTTGGGGTCCAGGGACTTGTTTTAGGAAAACTTTGAAAGGTAGTTAAGAAAGGCAAGTCTGCTGTCCAGAGGCTTAAATTTACTGTACATAGGCTTGTACCACAATTTGAAACTGCCTTGTAAGCTGCAAATTTTAAAATGTACTTTTATGTACATGCATGGAAATACAGTAAGCCCATTAGAATAGTAATTTGGTTTTATATTTGAAAGTGTGTAGATTTGTACAGAAAGGTGTATATTCATTTTTAACCACACATCTGATATTCAAAAGACATTCTAGGTGGAAGAGTGTTACATTAATTACAATGTATAAGTAGCTGGTAATGTATTTAATGGATTTCTTTTATTTGCATGTAAGACACCTCTTCTGAAAGCTCTTGCATTCTTATGAATACTGAATTATTTGTGCTGCTTTTTTACACTATCTACAATATATGTTAGCATTTGGATGAAATCAGCTTCCTGAAGCACTTTGTTTAACCACAATTCTTTGTGCAAGGCTGATGGTGAATAGACAGATTGCCTTAGCAGGTGAGCAGACTCAGAGCAGGATGGTTCTACAGAGACCTCATTACATGAAGTGAAGACTTTCCTGAGCTCCAGTTAGGGTAGAGTGGTTTGCAGTCATTAACTTGGCAAGAGGACAAATGAGCCTAATCTTTATTTTGGATTGACACAAGTTTAATTGATATGAGGTGCTGTCAAAGGCGTCTTGGGAGCCTCCCAGACAAGCTGTGCTAATCAGCTGAAAGTTGTCAAATCTGTTGGAATTAGGTACATACATCCCACCACAGTATGAGGCTTCTGAGTGCTTTTTGTTCCATGCCCAGGTGAAGCGAAAGTCTGCTTTAAAAAAGATTCTGTAGGTGGGTTGATGGTTTCTTATTTTGTACTTCACAGTTAGTTTCCCCTTTTAGCACTTTTGCTACTGGGTAGGTGTAAATGTCACAAGTTTACAAGTGGCAAACAAATAGAGTGGAAAACAAGCAGAAGAAGCTTTCCAAAAAGATGATTTAAAGTTTTTTATTCCTAGACTGCACTTGGGCCATAGGTAACATGGTGTATAAATCTTACCCAAACTAATCAAGAACACAGTTATGGTCTCAGAAGCTGCTGTTTGACCCCATGAGTCATTTCCAGCTGTCTTCTCCAGACATGAAGGCATTTCAACAATAGCAGCTGACCACGTGGCTGTCTTTTAAACCACTTTCAGTAAATCAAATGGAGGAACTGTGTATTTACTGTTAAAGGATGAGGATTGCTGGAAGCTGCACAACACATACTTCACAGCAGGAGGTCATGGCTAGATAGAAAATAATCCTAGAAATCCTTGCTAACATCCTTCATCTGTGTAATAACATAGCTAAGACCCAACTCTTCCACTCTGTTGGTCACCTTCATTTTAAAGTATAGATTAGAGATTTGAAAGCCATCGTATTTGTTTCAACATCTGGACAACTAACATTGTGAAAAATGGCTAGGAAATATTATACATCATGACTCCTTTCTGTGTATTTATTAATTCATGGTCTCATGCCACCTATTAAAAACCTTGCCGTAATAGATTATAGACTGGAAAGGAAAAAGATAGGTGAGGGCCTGTACATTATTAAAACACTGTTGCTATTTATGCCACATCTACCTGCAGACAGTGTTCTGTAAGAGCCTGGAAAATGGGAGTGCTTATTAACAAGAAAAAGTAGCAGAGCTATGTAAAATATTTTGACAGACAAATGCTTTAACATGTATGAAATGGAAAACTGAACTTTGCTTTTGCATAGAGAAGTTGCACCTCAAAACAGAAGAGCACTTCTTATTGTAGTGGTCCAACAATGGAAACAATTTGAAGGTGTTGTTTTCATTTAAGAGTTGTGTGAAATGTGCTTGCAGGCAAAATGTTTTGTTTGGAGGTTTTTGGACTACATTTCTCCCCTAGTTATTACTTTAATGTATCAGGAAAGTTTTAAAAGAAGGGTGTGAAAGGAGGGCTCCTTCTAAACAAACGTGATGGAAATTCACTTTCCCTTTTGGCACCCAAACAAAACAAAAGATCTGACTCAAGATTTTAAGGACCCATAAAAAGGAGGAAATACAAAAAGCACAATTAAAATTTCACCATCTGCTCACTCTTAAATCAGCAAGGAGAAGGGGGAGGTTTCCCTTCTGCACAACCATTATAATCAGAAATGCAGTCGGAAAATTAAGTGGATGTGGAATAGGCAAAGCACTCTCCCCTCTCTTACTCGACATTCAAGTGACTCTCTGGGCAGGATGAATTATGAAAAAAAATGTATTGAGGGCCCCTGCTTGACATTTTCCTCTTCTGTGCAATTCTATCCCTCTGCAACTGTGTTTTAATGGTTTCTCCCTGCCTTTGGTGTTGCTCTCTTAGCTCTTGTGGGCCACATGTGAGCACTCTAATCTGAGGCGGAAGGGAACCTGTTTGCCCCATCTGTTTTGGCTTGCACGTGTTGGTGCTGCTGCTAATGCTGGCAGCTGTGCTAATGTGTGAGGCCACCTGCCACATGGCAGATATTGCAGCTTTGGCTAAAAGCTTCCCCTTCCCCCCTTTGCTGGAGGTGTAGGTGGCTAAATTGGAGTTCTCCTTTTATTAATTTGAATGTGTCAAAACTATTTACTCCTAGGTCATGTGATACTCAATTACTCCAGGGTACAAAAAAAAACCAGAAGGGGATTCTCTAACCTGTGCCACATTCATCTTTTATATTGGTACAGTTTTAGTATGTTGATTAGTTTTAATATTTTCATTATTTGCCTGCTTTAGAACTGTCATCTGGTACGTTCCTGTATTTTCTGCTTTTAGATGCAGTGAAGAAAGGAGGAACAGATTTGAGCACAAAATGTTACTGTTTGGGATTAGCATTTCTGATTAGGTTGGCTCTTTGTTCTTGGACAAGCAGAGCCCTGGTAATGCTTCGTGCTGCCCTGTGGTGCCCCTCTGGGCACGTGTGGACAGCCTTTGGATGCAGCAAGGTGTTCTGACTGCCTCTGTGTGCAAACCACTCACCATATTATACTTAACTACACCCTGAGGTGATTACAAGGATTAATTAATGCTTAAATCCTTTGAAGACACTGGATGCTTTATAAATGCTAATTATTATATTCAGGTTTGCTACAGCTTAGGGAGTAGATCTTCCTTAAGCAATAGGCAGGGAAGCTGTGAGAGGTATGTGGCAAAGAAAAATTAAAAGTAATAAACAGTCACGGAGAGCCTAAGCCTCCCTGCAGCCTGTTTGTGCCGTCCTAATAAATTGCCACTTTCTGATTTTGTTTTGGAGCCTCATTACTTCTATTTTGAATGTCAGGAGTGTCTCCTCTATAATGTTCCATTGGGATCTGCTGTTACATTTTGCAGTTTTAACCCTAATTGCCATTTCTGGGAGAACTGGCGACTATGTGTAGGTAGTCTAAAAATGTGGTTTCTTGTTTTCCTCTATACTGTTCTGGAACAGAACATTTCATGGCTTTGTGCAAGGCTTGGGGTATCTGTATCACTGAGAGAATTGTCTGCTCCTTGTCTGGACACAAAACTGGACAGAACCTTGTGTACTAAGCACTGGTCCCCTGAATACGGTTTGTGAGTGGTTACTATTCCGTGAGAAAGCTACTTTTTGTATCCTGTGATCCAACCAGCTAGTCCCAGTTCTGACTGGTTAAAAACTTGAGTGCTTGTCCAATATCCAGCTGTGTCTGTGTTCTTAAATTCCACATCAAAGCTGTATGAGACTTGGACTATACAAAGCAGAGCTGTTTGCACATTTCTTAAAGATTTGTCCATAACTGAGGTAGGAAAAAGTGGACAGAAAAAGAGACAGTAAGGTTTTTTCAGGCTGCTTTTTATTGCTGCTGCTCTGCAGCTGGGCCTAGAGTAGCAGCTTCATATCTGCCTGTCACAGTGACAGTGGCTGAGAAAAAGGTTTGGGTATCAAGGTGAACAAATGGAAAAAACCTTACAGAGAGACTTACACTGGCACAGGTGTACCCAGAGACCTTGGAGTTGGAGATATTCAAAAGCCATCAGGACACAGTCCTAGGCAATCTGCTCCAGGTGATCCTGGTTTTGCAGGGGATTGGACCAGGTGGCTTCATGAGGCCCCTTCCAACCTCAACCATTCCACAGTTCTGTGAGATGGCACGAAGCAAAAAGGGGGTGATAGAAAGGCATAAAGTGTAGGCAGTCACAAAAAACATTGGAGGTGCTCACAAAGATGAGAATGTGTGGTTCTGAACTTAAAATCCTTCCGTCAAGGTTGGTCTATTTTACCAGTAACTCACATTCAGTGAATCATTTTTTGTGCATCGCCTCAATCTATAAAATGAAGACGGTATTTGTCACTGTGCTGTTGCAATGACAAGGTCATCTGTAGGTATAGTTTGATGTTAAGTCAAGAGTGGCCACAACTGTCTCAGGGAGAAAAATAAAGTGTTTGTTATTTAAAAGCCCAAAACCAAACAAAAAACTAAACCAAACTCCCTACTAGGAAGTAAACTTTCTAAAAGGCAGGAGAACCCCTTTCTTCCAAGCCACTTTTCCTCAGCAAGCGTGGCCTGCACTTACCCTCAAGCGACAGAGAGAGGGCAGAGGTGAAGCTCCAGCCGCTGCTGCCGTGTGCCTTTGCTCGATGCCAATGTTTACAGCGCTGGGCAGCAGGCACAGATGCTGTGGCAGCCACGCAGTGCCCGGAACAGCGCGAAGCCAATTCCTGACTTTGCATGGACGAACGAGTGCAGGATCTCAAAGCCTGCCCGACTTCCAAAGCAGTAGGCTGGCGCTGGCGTTTGCAGTCGGTCAGGACTGTAGATTCCAACTGCCTAACCTTTTTCTTCAGAGGGTTTTTTGTTTGTTGGTTGGTTTGGGTTTTTTTACCTCTGATCTTTTCTCTTTGTTCACACTAATTATGACCCATTAACTAAGAAGAGAAAAAAAAGGCAACAAGCCCAAAGCGAACACTACGCGCCACCCTCCCGGCGCGGGGGCGGCGGGCAGCGTGCGGCGGTTCCTCCCCCGCCGCGGCCATCGCTTCTCTCCGCGGCCCCGGGCGCTCGGCAGGGCAGGGGCCGGGCCCTCCCGCCTGCCGGGGCGCGGATGGGGCTCCCCCATCCCCTCCTGCC